>JASDQU011403182.1:56758-67689 GCA_032191745.1 Picea mariana
GGGATGGAAAGAAAACCAAGAGGAAGACATATCTTGAATACTTAGTGAAGAGGAAAGATCATCCAATGGAAGATGCAAGTTGGGTCATAGAACCTGATATTTTGAAGCATGGAAAAATAGTGCAAGGGCTCATGGATAGGAGTCCTTCTAACCAGAGGAGTATGATGCAATAGCATCACCTTCAAAGTCAAAAAAGCACGCATGGAGGCAAACGAATGACATCTCAGCAATGACAAAATTTCAAATCAAACATTAAATTAAGAATTTAATCGGTTGTTGAGATATTTTGTAAACAACAATTTAAAATTGTAACTTGTTTGTAAAGCTGTGAAGGACAGTAAGAGATTGCAGATATTGAGTGTTGACTCTATCTTGCAATAAATGATAGTTATTGTACTAGGACAAAGTAGGTAACAACTTTGAATTGATAGGATAGATTTTAGACAGGACGAGATAGCTCATGGAGGCAGTCCTTAGATAGTTTTTCATTGTTGTATTGTAACATATAGACAGAATAGGGAGAAGAAGATAGATATCGGTAGAACAGAGTAGAGTAGAAGAAATACTATGTAACTTTTGTTTCCATGAAGGAATAGAATAGACAGAGTTGTCCCAAATCCTTGGACTTTGTTCATTTGATGTATGATTGAATGACTGTGATATTCTATGTGTTTGATTATTTTCATTTTAGTTCATGTATGATTGTTTGAGAGATTGATTGTATGAGTTCATGATGAAACTAGATAAGTTTAAATCATTTATCTTATGATACTTATATGCAAGGTGTGCATATAAAACACAAGGAGTGTGTCGACTAAGTCTCAGATTGACTCAGAGAAGTTCAGAGAGAACCAGGGAAACTCAGACTAAGTGCAAGGTGTGCACATCATCAAGAAGCCAACAAGATTCAAAGAACCAGCATAGAGGAATGCTAGGTGGGCGAGAAGAATTTTCTTTTCAAGAAAATCCTTTGAACTAAGTTATTTGAAATCCCGAGAACGCAAGGTGTGCATGGGAGACTGAAATCCTTTCAAGGGTAGAATCTCAGAAGAGATAACAATTTTCATGAGTGTTGACGAGATCCCAGAGTTGGATTGGTAGGGAGAACAAAGGTTTGGAATCTTTGAAAGAGGATAAATCTTCCAGGCCGGAAGATATCATAATCTCAAGAGGGAGAACGACCATGATCGTTGGATCACAGTGAAAAGAGACTAACAGTCGTCGAATCAGAAGGAAGTGCATAAGCCTTAGCATTTCGCATACAAAGGAGAGAGAGTCTATCAGGGTTAAAACTTGAGGTTTCTGAAGCCCGAAGAGCCGGAAACCTGAAATAGAACCTCAGTCATCTGATCATAGGAACATATCTGAGCCACCAAACTGTTCGGGATAAAATCCAAGCGTCAGATAGCTAGGATGAATCATAGTTGTTGGTTGTTGTGAGTTCAAGAGGAGGAACCATTTGAAACTTGAGATTCCCAAATTCCGAAGCTCTAGAATGCCAAAGTGGAATCTCAGTCGTTCGATCATCCAAAACAAACCTGAGACATCAGATCATCTAAAGTGAACCTCGGACATTGGATTGATCAAGCGAGCGTGACCTGTCAGATATCACGAGTTCATAAGGAAGCAAGTTTTAACTTTGAAACACCCAAAGCATAGAGAGCTGAAGATCCGTGAGTCGTTGATCTGTGAGGAGACACTTGTAAACAAATCTCAAGCTTCGGGAGAAAAGATGAAGTGGGTTTTCAGTTTGATAATTGAAATCATTGGAGTGCGAAGACCCAAAGACCCAAAGTAAGATCTGGACTGTGAGATCTAAGGGAGACGTGGTGCAAATCCGTGAACTCTGGGTTAAGTCTCAAAGTGTTTTGTAGCCTCCAGATCTAAGGGAGACGTGGCGTAGATCCATGTATTCTGGGTAAAGTCCCGAAATAATCCTCGATCGTTAGATTAGGAGGACACGCATCAGGAGATCATAGCCTTCGGATAAAAGCATTTGGGAGAAGGTGGGTTTGATATTTGAGACTCCAGAAGTCCGAATACCTGAATGAGGTCTCAACCATCAATCGAGGAGAGGGTTATTGGACCATTGATTTGAGTTGAATGGTCAAACACCCAAAGAGAATTCAGTACCATTGATCGAGTTGGACAGGTATCCACAGATCGCCAGCTCCGGAGGATTGATGTACAAAAAGAGGCTAGGTTTGAGATTTTGAATTCCCAAAGTTCAGAATTATGAAGAGATCTGGACTGTAGATTCAGAGGAAGCAGATCTACTCCATATATTTGAAGGGCGCAAGTCTGAATCGTCGATTAGATGTTATCGTCAATATCGTGAGCTCAAAAATCCCGTAGCATTGTGGGGACAGGAGTTGAGAGGATTTTAAAATATCTACGGTGGGACGCAATTCAAACCTTGGTTTCATCAATATGACACATGGAGGTTGTAGGAGCATTGCGGGTCCAAAAGCAGTTTGACTTAAAACTACTTGTGGTCGTGCCTGCAATCGCATGGTCACCACTAAGGTCACATCAAGAGGGGGATTATCAAACAAAAGGAGCTAACACCAGACACTATGAGTTTTTGTAGCAGGGTGAAAGGGAAGGTCCCGAGTTGTTGTCAGACATGCATCGAGGAGCCGAGGGGGCCTGTGTTTAGTCACAAATCGAGACCATTGGGGTTTCAGAGAGTCATTAGACTCAAGAATCGGAGATCTAAGACCGGGAGGTCGGGAAGCCCTACGGGGGAGTAGGGGGGTTTCATCAGGTGGTATCAGAGATGATTTTAAGTTTGTTTGTAGACATCAGACAAAGGAAAAAAATGAGGTGAGTTGATATCATTTGTGGTATCAAGCATTTGATTTATGTTTGTAGGTGATGCAGTGAAATCATGCCACCCAGAAGGCATAGAGAGAATGTAGAAATGGAAGAACTTATGAGGTGACTCTAAATGAGATTGGACGCCATGAAAACAACACAGAGAAGAGCACCAGACGCTGGATATATCAGTGAAGCTAGGAGTGAAGAAGAAGAGGTCGAAGAAAATGTAGTCGAAGATGCTTCACAAGATCGCTTGATAAAAGTTGTTTCAAAAATAGGAGCGAGAGCAAGAATAGAGGTATCGATGTATGAAGGCAATTTAGAATTTGAAGAATTGTTAGACCAGTTACGTGATATGGACAAATACTTCGATTATGAAGATATCAAAGAAGACAATATGGTGAAGCATGCAGTGACAAGACTGAAAGGTCATGCAACGCTATGGTTGGATGAATTACAAGTCGAACGTCAGAGAAATGGTAAGCAAAGAATTAAAAACTGGGATAGGATGGTAGCTAAGTTGAAAGCCAAGTTTATCCTGAAGGATTACCAAATTAATATTTACAGAAGATTGAAGAACCTGAGACAAAAAGTTTTATCAGTGAAGGAGTACACTGAAGAATTTTACAGACTGAGCATCAGGGTTGGACAGAAGGAAAATGAAGATGAAAAGACAGCCAGATATATCAATGGGCTGAGATATGAAATCCAAGAGGAGATCAACATGATGTCGGTTAGCACAGTCGAATATTCTTATCAAGCAGCCTTGAAAGCTCAAGAAAAATTGGCCAGGAAGAAAATACAACGAAGCAGAGGTAAGGGAAATACCATAGAGAAGTTCCCTAAGTCGAAGAATGAAGCTGACAAACAACATAGTCACCATGAGAAAGGTGGAAGTTCTAAAGAAGGATTGTTGGATTACTGAGAGGGGGGGTGAATCAGTAATAGCATAATTATAATCCTTTTTCTCCAAATAATCCAAGTGTTATATCAATGTAGAATTATTATCCAATAATGAGCAATAAAAAATGAACAATCACACACATACACAGTACACCAGTGTTTTACGTGGAAACCCAAATCAGGAGAAAACCACATAATGCTTTATCTTATATGTCTTGAAGAATTACATTCATTGGAAGCACCAACTTCCTTTGTTTTCCAGCTGCAACTAGAAGGAGGCTCTAACCCCCTAGTTTCTCAGGCTACAAACTAAGGGAAGCTCCAACTCCCCAATTCTCTGGCTACAACCAGAAGGAGGATACAATCCCCTATGTTCTCCAGCTACAACCGGAAGGTGGCTACAACCACTTGTCCTTGCCCCGTCCAACCGCCCTGAAGTAGAAGTAGAATGATGGAACAATTGTCACACTATCATTGTGAGATATATCATTGTAAACATGTACCAATAAACCTAAACCATGCATCAACCTGTACCTCAACATGTAATCAACCTGTACCATAAACAAGTGTGTCAACCATCCACCAACCTGTACCAAACAATCTGTAATCAACATGTACCATAAACAAGTGCAACGAACCATCTACTAAGTATGTAACAATCATGTGTCAAGTACTCATCAACTATGAATCATCAATATGTATGAACATCATCAACTATACACCTCATGTATGTGCCAACTCATCAACTACTTGTCTCAACCATGTACCCAACTTGTACCTCAACCAAAATCCCTCATCAATTTCATCATCCAAATATGATTTGTAACTCTGTAATAGACCTAGTGTATATGATCACATACTTGTAATGAATAAAGATATGAAACCGATACACAATGTTCTTTAGTGTGTTTTATGCAACTCCTCCAGGTGTCACTACTTGGAACCTCTCAGAAAATGAGTTATGGCAAAAATGGCACACCTTGTTGAATTCTGGATTATTCTAGAGAGAGACCTTGTAGAGCATGCCCCGCATGGAATGTTTGTTGAATTGATATGAAACTGTTACACAGAATACTATAGACTATACTCTAACCAACACATTTGGTATTACTAAATTTGGATTTGTTATCAAGAAGTTATGACTTTTTTATCTGAAACACCTGTTTTTGACTAGTTTCAAGACTAGCCACAAACCCTATTTTTCACGGAGTGTAACTCCAAAAATACAAAGACCCACAAGATGAATTTTTTACCACATATACTTGGATATGTTTCCTCAATGGAATAGAAATTTCATGGTCTGAATCATTCTATAAAAAAATTTATTGCAAAAATGGTGCGCTAACCTGGAAAAAAAAAAACATACCTTAGAAAGCATCATCAAAAGAATTTATCCTTCATTGAATTCCGTCTTATATATCCTTTGGTTACCTCAAAAAAATATAGGTATTTAATATGCTCAATTGTGTCTTAAATGAGAGATCCTTACCTCTTATTTATACTCTCCAAGTAGCTTCCTTAAAAACATCTTCTAGGTCACTTTGTCCACTTTCCTTATTTTAGGGTTAACCCACTTCTAATTTCTCCATTAAATTTATTATTGANGAATTAATTTATTTTGTATTCACTTTGAATTATAGTACATTAATCACTTCACTTTATTATTTACCTTTTAAAATCTCTTAAACCAATTTGACTACTTTGACCTTTTGGGGCTTCTAGATGACATATGAGGGTCCTCCAACTTCGTAAGGCCATAACTCTCAAACCGTGAGGAATTATGTGATGTTCCACATATCGACAGAAATGGAATGACATGTACTATCCATATAGAATAGTATTACCTAAAATATATATATCAAAAATCATACCGTTATCCATCAAACAAACTTGTGTCCATTACCCAAACCTGGGTTCTCCAACTTCTCATGGCCATAACTCTCTAACCGTGAGGAGTTATCTGATGTTCCACATACCACTAGAAATTGAATGACACACACTATCCATATAGGATATTTTCACTGACAAATTCACTAGCATTCATCTCATTATTACAAAAATAAGCATGGGTTCTCTAACCATACTTTTAGGATAACTCAATCCGCAAGGCGTCTTCCCATGAGGGCTTTTACCATAAGGGGACCACTTTGAAGTTCATCCCTTTCTACTCATTATCAACCTTGAAAAGACAATAACGATTCATCTTTATATCAAAAATTCTTGTGTCCATTACCCAACCTTTGTGATATGGGGCTTTCTTCAAGGGTTGACATCAATGACAACCAACCTTAATCAACGATATCCCCCTTTGGCATTGATGGCAACACTCTGATGAAATACTAAAATAATATCACTCATGCTCCCCCTAGAACCATGCCTCTGTCCTCTGTCTCTATCCTCTGCATCTGATAAATCTCTCCCCCTTTGTCATCAATGGAAAAGGTATATTTCCATCCAGGGTTGCTCCCCCTAACTGAACTATCCTCTTATGGTGCTTCCTCGTGTAAATCTAAGACATATAAGATAAGAATTAAAAAAACATTCATTTTGGAGTAGAAATAACTCCAAGTATATGGCTAAGATATTCAAAGGATTCCCGTGGAAGTGGTTTTGTGAAGATGTCTGCCACTTGTTCTTTTGTGCCCACATACTCAACTCTGATGTTATTTTCTGCAACTTGCTCCCGTAGAAAGTGATACTTTATTGGAATGTGCTTCATCTTGGAGTGCATCACTAGGTTCTTCGAGATACTGATGGCTCTTTTATTATCACAATAGATTGGAATGGGCTTATCATACTCAACCTGTATATCTGTCAGAGTTTGTTTCATCCAAAGAACCTGTGTACAACATGATGTGTTGCAATATAATTTGCCTCGACTGTAGATAAAGATATTGATGATTGTTTCTTGCTTAGCCATGATAATAAACACTCACCCAAGTGTTTCTTGCTCCAATGGTGCTTCGTCGGTCATCAATAAAACCTGCTCAATCTACATCCGTGTAGGCAATAAGTGATAGATCTTTTCCTTTTGGATACCATAATACAAACTCTTATGTTCCTTTGAGATATTTGAAAATCCTCTTCATTGCTAACATATGTGACTCCTTTGGTGCTTCTTGAAATTGTGCCACCTATCCAACTGCCTGCATTACATCTGGTCTGGATGATGTCACATATAGTAGGCTTCCAATCATTGACTTGTATTGCCTCTAATCTGTAGACTTTGAATCATCATCTTTGCTCAACTTTCAACTGGTTTGCAATCTTCCATTATGAACCTCTTTATCATTTCTTTGATATACTTGGTTTGAGAAATAAAGATTCCTTGGTTGCTTTGATGTATCTGAAGTCCTAAAAAGAAGGATAGTTCTTCAAGTAACGACATTTCAAATTCATTATGCATATCTCTTTCAAATTTCTGGCTTAACCTGTCATCATCACTACCAAAAATAATATCATCAACATAAACTTCAATTAATAAAATATTACCTTCACTTACCTTGATGTAGAGGTTGTTGTTTGTACTTCCTTTTTTGAACCCTGCCTGCTGCAGATACTTATCCATTCTAGAGTACCATGCTCTAGGAGCCTGTTTTAGACCATACAAGGCCTTCTTTAATTTACACGCATAATCTGCGTTCTCTGAAAACTAAAATCCTTCTAGTTGTTCAATGTAGACTTCTTCTTCAAGTTCCCCATTCAGAAAAGCTAATTTTACGTCCATCTGATATACTTTAACATTTTTGGAGCATGCATAGGCTAAAAGCAACCGGATTGCTTCCATTCTGGCAACTGGGTCAAATGTCTCTTCAAAGTCGATTCCTTCAATCTGTGCATATCCTTTACATACCAATCTAGCTTTGTTCCTTGTAACTTGTCCATATTCATTTAATTTATTCTTGAAAACCCATTTTGTGCCAATCACATTCTTATTCTTTGGTCTTGGAACCAGTTCCCAAGTGTCATTTTTCTCTATTTGATCCAATTCTTCATTCATGGCCTTATTCCAAAATTCATACGTGTTGGATTCTTCAAAACAGTTTGGTTCAATTGTAGATAAGAGTGCTAGGTGTGTTTTTTCTGGTGAACTGATTTTTCTTCTAGTCTCAACTCCTACATCTTTGTTTCCAATAATCTGATCTGAAGGATGATTCTTCTGTACTCGTTTGCTAGGTGTCTTTGGATATACTTGTTGAACTCGTCTGTTTCTGTCAGATTCTCTTCGTCTTCCTCTTCCACTTCATCTTCTGCTTCTTCTTCTTCGAAAATGTGTTCCATTGATTTGTTTTCTTCTTCCTTTGATTCTGGTCTACGTGTTTCATCAATTGTTACGTTGATGCTTTCCACAACTTTGTTCAATCTTAGATTGTAACACTTGTATGTTTTCCTTGTACTTGAGTAACCAAAAAGTACTCCTTTGTCCACACGAGAGTCAAACTTTCTCATTCTTCCATCTTCTCTTTTGATGTAGCATTTGCTTCCAAAAACTCTAAAGTACTTCACATTTGTTGGTCTTCCTTTCCATAGCTCGTAGGGAGTTTTATTAGTGTTGTTTATGAGCATTACTCTATTTTGAATGTGAATTGTTGTATGCACTGCCTATGTCCAAAATATATCTGTCAATTTGGAATCCATTAGAATTGTTCGAGCCATTTCCTGTACTGTCATGTTCTTTCTTTCAACAACTCCATTCTGTTGAGGTGTCCTAGCAATGGAGAATTGTCTTTTTATTCCATAACTACTACAGTAGTCTATAAATTCCTTTGAAGTGAACTCTCCCTCATTATTAGATCTCAAGCATTTGATTCTTGAATCCATCTCATTTTCAACCATTTTCTTGTAGATATTGAAGTTTTCAAAAGCTTCTGACTTGTTCTTGAGAAAGAAAACTACAGTCATTCTTGTATAATCATCAACTAATAACATAAAGTATCTCTCAACTTTTAATCCCTTTGTTGTAGTTGGTCCAACTAGATCAGTGTGCACATTTTTCAGTGGTCTTGTTGTTGAATATTCCTTTGATTTGAACCTGATCTTTGTTTGATTTCCTTGTTGACAATGCTTGCATAAAGTGTTGGTTGGTTTCGTGATCTAGGGCATTTATTTGACTGCTTCTCTTTTGCTGACTTTGACAAGGTTATCAAAATGCATGTGACCCATTCTTTTTTTCCATAGCCAACTTTCATCTTCCTTTCCTAGACAACACTTTTCATTTCCAATTTCACTTAACACATATATGTTGTTTGAAGTTATTTCAGCTGTACCAACCAATTTCCCTGGACGTTCTCTTCTTATCTCACACTTTTGTGAATCGAAAGTAACTTTATGACCTTGGTCACACATTTGAATCACAGTTAGAATATTATGTTTCATATCTTCTACCAGTAGAACATTTTGTGCCTTTTTATTCTTGTTCCCAATTTAGACTGTGCCTTCTCCAATGATTTTGTCTTAATTATCATTTCCGAAGGAAACTGATCCATTTCTTTCCTTTTTCAATGTAATAAATTTGTCTCTATCACCTGTCATGTGTTTTGAACACCCACTGTCAACATAGCAATCGTGTTTCTTCTGCTTAGCTTATAGAGCGACTGTGCATTCTTCATTGCTATATTGATCTTGATTTCTTATCCATGTCATTTTCTGAGGTTCTTGTCTGTGACTGTTGTTATTCTGTTGAGGTTCTTTAGGAGGGACTGTCATTCTGCAATTTTTGGCCATGTTTCCAAAATTGTTACATTTGTAACATTCCACTTCCTTGCTCAAATATTCAAACCTGTTGTAACTTCTTTGTGTTTCACTAGGTCTTCTTGAGTAAACCCTTTGTGTATGACTCTCAGAGTTGTTATTGTTCCAGTTGTTAGCTCTGCAATTCACAGCTTTATGTCCAAAATTATTACATGCATAACATAAACCAAAAAATATAGTTTGATACCTGGGAGTTGAAGATATTCTGAAAGAAGGTGATCTTATGAATCCTTCTTCTTCTTGATGCCTATATGTCTATTGTTGATTCTGAAATATGAATCTTCTCGGTGGAGGAGTGTCCCTGTAATCTTCCTTGTACATCTTCCTATCCCCTTTGATTTTTTCTGCATAGCTTTTTGGATTTGTTTCTTGCTCTATTGTTTTGGAGCATGATCCATTTTCTGCCTGATTGTATCCAAGTCCAGACTTGTTAAGATGAGATTTTTTACTGCTAATAATGTCATCGAGAACTTTTGAGCTATTCTGCATATTTTTCTTTTGAATATCCTTTCTTAGTGTGACAATCTTTGCTTCCAAGTTTCCAATGATCTTGTCCTTTTCTTCTAGTTGTTCTTTGAGTGCTTCTTCAATTCTTTTATCTTCTTATATTTGAACCTTCAATCTTGTGATCATTTGTTCTAGTTCTCGAGTGTCCTTTTTCTTGTCTAGTTCTGCTTGTAGTTTCTTGTTTTTCTTCTTTTATCTTCTGATAACTTCTATGGCACACATTAATTCTTCTCGATAGTCAACTTATTCCTCTTCAATTTCGTCTTCGACTTGTTCATATCCTTCTTTGGCTTCTTCATATTCTTCTTCGGAGTCTTCTTTGTTAGAATATTTTACTGCCATCAATAGAACTCTTCCTATCTCACTGTCACTGATTTCATCTTCATCTGATGATGAGATGTTTTCTTTGATGCATAATCTTTTCTTGATATCTTTCTTTCTAGTTCATTTGCCTTTATATGTGTGTTTTCCTTTCGAGTAACCTTCATCATTTATTCTTTTCTTATGATGAAATTTGTTAGAAAAATGACCAATACCATCACAATTAAAACAAATTAAAGTAATCTTACCTCTATACCTACCATTGGTTCCCTTGTTCAGTCTTTTGACGAAGTTGGCCACTTCTTCATCATCTTCTGAGACGTCGTTGTTGCTACTATATTCTTCTTGTTCCTTTTTCTTTTTCTTTGATCTTTTGGATGCTTTGAAGGATGCTTCTTTTACATCTGGATTTTCCTATTCAGTTCTCATTTCATATGTTATGAAGATTCCATGCAGTTCGTCCATGCTTTTTGAGTTCAGATCCGATCTTTCTTCTAGTGTTGATATCTTAGGGTTGAATCTCATAGGAAGAGATCTTAGTACCTTTTGAACAATTACAGATTCTTCGATTTCTTCTCCCAATCCTATGATTTCATTCATTGTTTAGTCAACTCTTAAGAAGTAGGCTG
>JASDQU011403183.1:31979-43419 GCA_032191745.1 Picea mariana
CTTCCACCTAGAAATTTAATAACAAGAATAAACATACACTTGTAGATAGAATATGTTTCAGATTCATTTAAACATAGATAATTTTTCCTAGAAATTTAATTACACGACAAACATTTCCAGAATTTTGTCATATGTTATAAACTTTACACAAATGACCATATTTCATTCCTGAAAATATTTCACATTAGCATAACGAGATGCATTACATCGGATATATATATAATCATTCAAACAAAGAGAGGAAACATTAACATATCTGAACCAGTTCGCAGGGAAGGCAAAGGGAACAACCACATTCCTCCCAACCATAGAATAGGTAGCCAAAATTACTTGCCCGATTCACCCCCTAGCCCGAACATGAATCCATGAGGGTGAACTTCGAAGACTCCTCCTCAGCAATGTCCACAATTCCAGCAGTTATCCCCTTGCCTCACACTTACTCGGCAGTGCTCATAACAACAAGGAAAAATCCATAATCTCTTTTCTTAGCATACTTGGAAGCATCCTACCTCCTCACATATGCTATTTATCATTTGCCCAGGTCTTTTCCCTCCCTTGGGAATTTTCATAGCTTTCTAAATCCCTGATTTTCGGGGGCTACCAATGCCCAAATCACTGATTTTCCACTTGTAATAATTAGCCCAGAGGTAGTTCCAACATGTTCCCCACTCATGGAGTCATGGTCAACTAAATTTAACATGGGTGTTCCATTTGTCCTCCTGCAATCAATATAAAATATTATGTTTTCATACAAGTGTCATAGTCAAATAGTTAGTTGGGTCAAATCAGGTCTCTACCGAATAGTCAAAATAAATAATTACAATTACCAAATTTGAAATTCGGAATTTCCATAAATGGCAAAAATTTTCCAAATTCGAATTTACTAAAAACGAAAAAAATTTCTAGCAATTTTAAATTTCAAAAATATTTTATTTTTTGGGGGATGCCACATCCTTTCCCCCTTCAGTAAAACACTATCATCAATGTTCATTCCTTTCCTGGAACAGGATTGGATGAGATTTACGCAAATCTCCCTCGAACTCCCAAGTGGCCTCCTCAGGACCAAAGTGTTTCCATTGCACCTTCACCTGAGCGATGACTCTGTTTCAAAGTGTTATTTCTCTCTGGTTCAGAATGCGTAGGGGTTCCACCTGGAACTGACATTTTGGTTCCACCTGCTGCAAGTTCCAATCAATCGTATGAGTAAGATCATGAATATACTTTTTCAAAAAAGAAAAATGAAATACATTATGAATTCTTAGATTAGCTGGAAGTGCAAGTTGATATGCTACGGGTCCAATTCAAGCTAGCATCTGGAAGGGTCCACAAAACTTGGGTGCCAGCTTGGCACAGTTCCCTAACTTCAACGAGATTTTTCAGGCTTTGACTTTCAAATAAACATGGTCTCCCACTTGAAATTACAAGTGTCTTCTTTTCTGATCTGCATAGCTCTTTTGTCTGTCCTGTACTTCTTTTAAGTTCTGTTAAATACCTTTCTTACCATGTTCTACATTTCTTGGAGCATTTCAGGTCTAACCATGAGTCAGCCAACTGGATTATCCCAACTAATTGGAGTTGTACACTTTCTTCCATACAATATTTTGAAAGGGCTCAAATTAGCCGAAGTTTGGTACCCATTGTTATATGAAAATTCTACCAAGTGGAGGTAGTCTTCCCACTTGCTCAGTTTTTTCTTACGTACATCCAAAGCATATCCTCTATGATCTGGTTTTTCCTTTCAGCCTGTCCATCTATTTGTGGATGATAGCTCCTACTGAAATTCAAGTTAGTGTTTAGTCCTGCAAACAATTCCTTACAAAAAGAGGATGTAAATTTTACGTCTCTATCTGAAATCACCATTTCAGGAATACCATGCAGTCTGGAAATTTCTTTCACGAATATTTCAACAATGTTTATAGCTTTAAAAGTAGACTTTACATGAATAAAGTGTGGAGACTTACTGAGTTTATCGATTACAACCATGATAGAATCATTATGTATCCAAGTCTTAGGCAAACCTGTTATAAAGTCAAGTGATATAGTCTCCCATTTCCATTCTGCTACCGGTAATGGTTGTAATACGCTGGTTGGATGCTGGTTTTCAACCTTAACCTGCTGACAATCTTGGTACCTAGCCAAGTACTCTACTATTTCTCCCTTCATATTAGGTCAATCAAATAGTTTTTTGAGTGTTGTTATTGTTTTCTGGTAACTTGGATGGCTAGAATACGGTTTCTTATGCACTTCGTCTAAAACAGTTAATTTTAACTCTGTTGAATCTGGTATGTAAAGTCTATTTTTAAATCATAACAGTCCCTTCTTGTCGATACTTAGATCTAGTTTATCTGAGTTTGCGATACTGTTCTGAAATTTTGCCATCATCCTAGTGTAATTTCCATCGTTAATACTTGTCGTCCTTATTCTTTGTTCCAGATCACTTTCTGCCCTGCTGATATTTATCTCAAAAAACCCATGGACTCTTCTCCTTAAATCGTCTGCTACTTTATTTTTCTTACCCTTGATATGTCTGACCTCAAAGTCGAATTCACTCAAGAAGGCTAGCCACCTTGCTTGTCTTGCATTAAGATCTGGTTGGTTAAAAAAATATTTCACCCCACTATTATCTATCAATAGTAGGAATTTTCTGCCCATTATATAATGTTGCCACATTTTTAAGGCATGTGTTACTGCTACCAATTCTAAATCATGAGTGACATAATTTCTCTCGTGTTCTTTTAATTTCTGAGACTCCTAACAAATCACATACCCTTCCTGAGTTAGGACACCACCTAATCCCTCTTTACTTGCATCAACACAAACCGTGAAGTCCTTATCTGGGTATGCTACCTTCAAAATGGGTGACGATGTCAATAATTCTTTCAGCTTGTTAAAATTGTCTTGACACTTTTGCGACCAGTTAAACTTGGTCCATTTCTTTTGTAATGACGTGATAGGGTAGGCTATCTTGGAAAACCCTTCTATAAACTGCAATAATATCCGATGATTCCCATGAATGACCGTATATCTGTCACCTCCTTAGGTACTAACCATTCTATAATGAATTTTATCTTTTCTAGGTCTACGGAAATACCTTCTGAGGAAATGACATGTCCTAAATATTGTATTTCTTTTTGATAAAAGTCGCATTTGTCAAATTTTTCATATAGTTTTTGTTTCCTTAATGTTTGCAGAACTATTCTTAAGTGTTCATCATCTTCCTCCTTTGTTTTTGAATAGACAAGAATATCGTCGATAAATACTACCATGAACTTGTCTAAGTAATGACTGAAAATACTGTTCATCAGGCACATAAATGTGAATGGTGCGTTAGTGAATCCGAAAGGTATGACTACGAACTCGTAGTGTCCATATCTTGTCCGAAAAGTTGTTTTGTTTATGTCCTCATCTTTTATCCTAATTTGATGATAACCGGATCGTAAATCCAACTTTGAAAATATCTTGATCCCACCATCTTGATCGAACAGATCATTTATCCTTGATAAGGGGTATTTGTTCTTAATAGTCATTTAGTTCAGTTGTCTATAATCGAAACATATTCTTAGAGTACCATCTTTCTTTTTCACAATGAGGACTAGCGACCCCCATGGTGAGACACTCGGTCTGATGTACTCTTTGTCCAACAATTCCTATAATTGTATTTTTAACTATGTCAGTTCTAGTAGACTCATTCGGTAAGGTGCTTTTGAGATAGGGGCTGAACCGGGTAGTAGGTATATGGAGAAGTCTATTTCCCTTCTAGGAGGTAATTCTGGTATCTCATCCACAAACAAGTTTCTGAATTCATGTAGGATAGAAAAGTCTTCTAACTTTGGCTTATCTTCTTTTTCTAATAGATTCGTCACTTGGATGGCATAAACTTGACATCCCTTTCTAATACATTTCTTGAGTTGCAGCGTTGAAAATTCTCTGACTCATATAGGTTTTGGTATGCCTTGGGTTGTTCTAACAATGCCAAAATCATCTTTACAACTATGTATATTTGTATAAAAGTCTAGTACTGCTTTGTGTTGTTCCAACCAATCCATCCCGATAATCATATCGTAAGATCCTAGTGGTAGGATATTTAGATTTGTTCTTATATTTTGACCATCAAAGTTGAACTCAAAATCCGAAACAAATTCAACTACTTTCCTTTTACTACTCGTTGCTAATTGTACAGGCCATGATTTTCCGTGCTTCAGTTTCTTTAGTTTCTTTGACTCTACCATATTAGGAGTAATATCACTTAACGTAGCTCTAGGGTCAATTAAAACAGAAATTTGAGTGTTATTGATTTACCTTCAATTTCTACCAGCGAGGAATGGTGGTCAGCTTGTCGACCATCTATGGCTTCATTTATTCGATGTAGGCTTCTGCCCATGTCTCCCACTAACAAGGCTTCCTGCAAATTGTGAAAAATAGTTCTATTTGCTAAAATTAAACATGGACAGTTCCTCCTTAGATGAGGCTCTCCACATTCCCAACACTTTAATGGCTCGCGAAAGTTGTCCTCAAACTTCTTCATTCCCAGGTTTACTGGTTTACTGCTACCTTGCGCATTTAGCTGATTGGAGTGACAATCCTTCCTTGGAAACCTTTTTGCTGCATTCCGATAAGGAGTTGGTTAGTATCCCTTCTTCCGTTGGTTCATTCGATCTTACTTCTTATCTTTCCAGGCCTTGGGAAACTCTACCTACTATTTATACTGGTCATAGCACATTCGTGCTTTCCTGAATACCTCACTCAAGGATTTGGGGTTGTCAAACTCAATTCTGTCCCTGTAGGATTGTGGTAAACAACTTAAGAATCGCTGGATTTTTATCTTATCCTCCCAGATGTACGGTATGAACCTTAGTAGTTCCAGAAATTTATTTATAAGGTCCCCCATCGTCATCTGTCTAAGTCATAACTTGTAAAATTCTTCTGTCTTCCTTTCATAATAGCTTTCAGAAAGGTATTGTTTCTTAATATACTTATTAAAGTCGGACCATTCCAACTGTTTCTCCTTTAGGCCCTTGGCCAATTTCAGGTCCTACCACCAAATGTTGGCTTTTCCCTTCATATTGTAGATGGCCATTCTGACCTTCATGTTGCTGGAATGGTTATAGATATGGAAGCATTTTTTGATGTCCAACAACCATGCGTGAGCTTCTTCTCCTGTGCTAGATTCTCCATCAAAGGTAGCTAGTTTAATTTTTTTTAATTCTCCTTCAAGGTGGCCTATTTGTTTTCTTTTTCTGTCTGGTTTAGTTTTGTCTTCAACTGAAGGAGTTCCTTCAGACGAACTGTCTCATTTTTCTGTTTCTAGCCCAGAGTTCTTAGAGGCCCTTTTGTTGACCTCTTCATCATGGTTATCGTCTTTTGGGATTTTCTTGGTCACTATACTTCGCAGCAAGACGCCACTTATCTCTTGTTGTTCCTGATGTGCTTTCTTCAATTTTTCATTGTTGGCTTTGAAAATCTGCAATTCGACAATAAGATTCCTCATTGTTTCCAACACCTCCATGGGTGATCTTCCATCACTTATCTTTATTGGATCTCCAGGAGGTCCTTGCTATAGATTTCCTTCCATCCTGATTTCTACACCCTCCTGAGCTTCCATAATTAAATCAAAACAGAAATGGATTTCTATTTGGAATCATAAGATTTATTAGATTTATGGAAATCAAAATATATACTAAGCAACTAATGTGGCCCTGTTGTGGCCCAGTGTTGTAACATTTTTCTCTGATACCATATGTAATGCACCCCAATTTACCCAAAAAAAAAAAAAAAATTGTTAGTATGTTTGGGGAACATTACTTCTCTTAGCCTTCAAACAATGAAGTTATTAATGACAATTGAACTATTATGAACCTTATTCTCCTATTTAATAACTGACTTTCACATCACCTTCCATCTTACTAACAGACACAATACAATTATATCTATACATTTATGGCATATAGAGGACTTTTAGTCCTATAAACAATTTAACCCTCACCCCTATGTATGCTCCCTTACTTGAATACGAAACAATTTACTTTTATAAAAGGAGAAACTCAAGGGTTAAGGGTCGCAGCCTATAAGAATTTAAAGGTACTTAACTTTCGACTCACTCTAATCCTAACTGGCCCTCCCCATAGTCCAACTGAAGGGATAACGAACTAAATCATCTTAACTGAACAATGAGCGAGTCGTGATAGTGCATTAACTCAACAAGAAGTATGAGGGTTTTTTTATTAGTCAGACTTAATAACCCTCTGTCGAGTCTATTAATGGAAGCACTGCGAGTTCGCATTCTAAGGCCACCACTCACCCTGTATCCAATATACTTATGCCACATCTGTTATGTCACATGGTCAGATAGCTCCTTCATACTCCTACTATGAGTGTGTGTAGTAATGGTTATTGCTTCATTAGGGTTCTCTCACCTAGAGTTTAGGGTTTTGTTTCTTCCTTATGCATTTCTCCTCTGCGATGGTAGTCAACACTCTAGAGGTTTTTCCCTTGTAAGATATGTAGGTCCTACCCATATTCATGGTAAGCTACGATAGTCTCGTCGTTGTTTGATGATGAGTAACAAAATTCGATAGGGATTTTGGTCATTCCAGTATTTTTTATTTCTTACGGATTCTTTGTAAACAATGTCTTTCCTTCAAAGATTTGGCTCTGTGGAAAGTCTCCTTTCAGTATACTGGACTACTCCTTATGCTTTGGGTTTTTTAAACGCATAGTTATGAGAGAGATAGGATTATTATTATTGTCTAGGGTTTGGACTTCCCCTCAGAATTTCCTCTTCTACCCCAAGTGTAAACATCCAGGTATAGGTACCAATTCTATAATTTAAAGCACGATACCCCGACTGTAAATTATTTAGAATGCTTCTTGTGTATTACCTATTCGGAGCCTCTTACTTCTTAAGTTGTCTGCGTTTTATTTCCATTTGGGTATAGATTAGATGTTCTGATCCGTCGGGATTTTTCGAAATGACTATGGTTGAGTTATTTTAATTGCATGCATTAATTGACCATTGGGAAACTTAACGAAAGAGCGAGAAAGGAAATGAATTATACAGCCATTAACATATTTTCAGATCTGAAATACATAAAACATAGCAAACCATAATGCACAAGTTTGATAACGGAGTTCGGCAACTTTGCCTACGTCTCCGGGCCTTTTCTCTGTGAGGGAGGCTTCTTTATTTCTTTTCGAAAGCTTATTAGTACATATTTACAATGTCGATTGGATTCTATACTGATCTGGTCATGTTCGCCTAGATCTCTAGAATCTTGCACAACTTACGGCACCTGAAACGGATATACCGAGCTCTCAGAAATCGTGCGACAGCATCTCCTCCTCAACAGCTTCCCTGCCATAAAATGGCTTAGACCTGGCTTTGCCTCAGCATCTCTGCTCTCCAAAACTGTCAAAAATATGTCCAAAATCTCTCCAAAGGATTCCCCCCAAATGGCCTCAACATAGCCTTGGTTAAATAGTGGGAAAGTTGGTTAGCAATCTCCAACTTCCTCCCAAAAATTAGGCTCTAAAAAATCCCAATAACCCTTAAAAAAGGATTAATTACATTAAAAATTACAAAAGTGGTTATAAACCCACTTTCAACCATATAATTGGTTAATAAACCCATTTTTGAACTAAATTCGGGCGCTAGCCCCTAGTCCTGGGCACAGCCCCTTTTGACAAGGTCATATGGGGTTCATGTGGCCACGCGCTAGCGCGGGCCACCCCCCTTTTGGCTACTAGTCGCATGGTAATTTCACTTGACCACGGGCTTAAATGTAACCGTTCAAAACACAAAAAACCAGTTAACATAACCGTTTAAACAACACATAACCAAACTTAAAAACGCGTGGGCATAACATTTGAAACCCCGCCCCGCGCACATGGTCACACGCAATTCAATGGAACCGGGGGTCGGGGCTAAGCCCCGGCCAGACCCCGCCCTCCATATACCTTACAACATGACTTCATATACAATGTGATACGCACGTATAACAAGTCACAAGCAATGGTGCAACGGTCGGGCGGACGGTGTTAAGGCTTAGCTTAGAGAGGACGTCCGGCGTTCGAATCCCCCGGGCCCAAAAATTTTTGATATAGCCCTCATTGGCTAAACCCGGGGTGCCACGTGGCAGCCCGTGATTGGGCCACATGGCACCTTAACCACCAATCAAACCTTGACACGTGTCAGCTTATGATTGGTCCACGTGTCTTGCCATTTGTCAAGCTGTACTGCCACGTCACTTTGCCGCGTCAGCTCTGCCGTACTCACTATCAGCTTGCCACGTCATCTTTCGTACGCCACGTCACTTGAGCCACGTCATCTGCTGATGTCATCCATGCCATGTGTCACCCTTCTAGTGGTGACATGTGTCACCTTCGGATTGGCCCAACCGTGTGCAAAAAGTGCCAAATCTGCCTGACACGCGTCGCCTTCCGGTGCTGCCACGTGTCCTGTACGGAACCTGCCACGTGTCTTCGTATGGACCTTCCACGTGTCGTCGCACGGAACTGCCACATGTCATCATACGGACTGACACGTGTCCTGTACGGACTGTACGGACAGGTACAGTCAGCATCCCAAAATTTTGCCTATTTGGCTCGGCGGACAGAATGCGATATCTCCTTCATACAGACTCCGTTTGACATAAAAATTATACCACCGGAATCAGGAAGACGAGACAGACGAAATGGTGTAGGTTTCATCGTATTCTGAGCACTTTCATGTTTGAGCATTTTTCATGCCCTGACAGTCTTCTGAATCCGACTTCGGATCATGTTCATATCTCATGTAGTGTCGCTCATTAAGTTCCTATCTAGAGTACTAATCAAAATTTTATATCCCTTAAGACTCTTTCGTAAGTCCCTAAAAGGTTCTAGAGTTTCATTGTGTATTCGATTTTCTTTTGGTTCAAAGTTATAGAAAGTTATAGTACTCATGGAGACATCAGTGCTTGTTTTGTATGAAAGTCTATGAATTCAAAGCATTCTTATAGATATTTCATGGTTGAAACATTAATTTTATTTAATATTGAAACTATCATTCTTATTATTTAAAGGATTGGGAACCGATATCTAATGATGGTGCTTTGTGTTTATTAGGGTACCCATCAGAAGACCGTGAACCATCCTCCCATCGACCTAGGAATTTTAAAGGACAAGATGCGACAGAGGAAGAGACTCCTAGTTCTCCTACCATGAGTTGAGTACCACATTTCATTAAACTCTTCCTATCATTCATTATTCTATTAAAGGTTCTGTCCATTCTGCTTTTATTATACCATACTAATGTAACTTGAAAAATTCCTTGCAGGGACTTCGACCATGCATAGATTCGGGTGCAGACTCCTGGTCAAAAGCTCAAAAGGTATTCGGGTTTTAATTCGTTATGTTTAAAGAGTACCCTAGGTGTTTTTCTTCTTTTTTTCTGATGTAATTTTAATCTGGAATGGTGAGCATCATGAAGAGAAGAGTCTATTCAAGGGATAGCTTGGCCCTGTAACTCTGTATTTTTAGTTTCAGCAGCCATAAGGGATTATTACCTTATTGATGTATATCTGGCTGAATTTGTATGTGGTTAAATTTTATATGTTGAGTATTCGATTTTAGGGAAATACGGATAGTGACATCTGAACATCAATTTGGTCTCTTAATGAACAATTCTAGAAAAGGATATCAACATAGTTCTAAGTATATTTATTCCGTATTGATTTTTCTTCTTGGATCTTATGGAAACGAATTTCATCAATTTTCTAGTTTTAATCCTGTACCCTTTACTCTTTCACACTGTGTTCYGATTTGTATTTTATTTTMTATTATATTTGGAGTCYGAATAACAATCGTGCAATGTAAGGAAAGGAACTTATGTTTTCTTTTAGGGGATTTATATATGGACAAAAACAGACTCCTCGAAAAGGAGAAAACCCGAATATCACACCTTTGTATAGATCTAAACATATATATCGATATTCTATGTATGGATATGTTACTCTATATGAATGTTCAATACTCTATGCTTATATTGATATTCCAAACTTGTCTCAGCCTGCTTCAATAAATGGTGAGGACTATGACTCTGTATAATTATTCACATTAGGTTATGAAGTATAGATAACCTCTGTTTTGTACTTATATATATAAATGGAATTTTATACAATCCAAACTAGATATGGAAGGAATTCCATTTTAAACGCAGTAAATCTATACAGATTGATTTCTTCACTGTTTATATATCCAAGTATTAAAGATGCGACAACAATATTTGCGGTATAACCACATACTTCCATAATTGACTTTATGTAGTAAGTATGATAAGATTATCTGAAAATTCTTCAATGGTACAGTGAGGATGCTATATAATATATGGTAGTGCTCCGTGAGAGGAAAAATGTATAGGTATATTCAATTATTTCCATATAGTTCCTATTATTCTGTAACTCCTTTATTATTATAGTTGATTTCTCGTTGGAATAATTGTTCGTTTGTATACTATGTCAACATATTTCTCTATAATTGTTTTTTTGTTACAGTCATTTAATTTTTTGTTTTTTCAATAAAGCCTACACAAAGTACCAACTGCAATTAGATCTATATGTATATATATATATATATATATATATATGGAAATATAAAGGTGATATATACACAGACTTGTTCAAATCTAATCATACATAGATGGTTCCGCCTAGAAATTTAATAACAGGAATAAGCATACACCTGTAGATAGAATCTATTTCAGATTCATTTAAACATAGATAATTTTTCCTAGAAATTTAATTACAGGAGAAACATTTCCAAAATTTCGCCATATGTTATAAACTTTACAAAAATGACCATATTTCATTCCTGAAAATATTTCACATTAGCATAACCAGATGCATTACATCGCATATATATATAAGCATTCAAAGAGAGAGAGGAAAGATTAACACATCTGAACCAGTTCTCAAGGAAGGCAAAGGGAACAACCACGTTCCTACCAACCGTAGAATAGGCAGCCAAAATTGCTTGCCCAATTCACCCCCTAGCCTGACCATGGATCCATGAGGGTGAACTTGGAAGACTCATCCTCAGCAATGTCCACAATTCCAGCAGTTATCCCCTTGCCTCACACTTACTCAATGGTACTCATACCAGCAAGGAAAAATCCATAGTCTCTTTTCTCAACATATTTGGCAACGTCCTACCTCCTCACATATGTTATTTATCATTTGCCCATGTATTTTCCCTCCCTTGGGAATTTTCGCAGCTTTCTAAATCCCTGATTTTCAGGGGCTACCAATGGCCAAAACACTGATTTTCCACTTGTAATAATTAGCCGAGAGGTAGTTCCAACATGTTCCCCACTCATGGAGTCATGGTCAGCTAAATTTAACATAGTTGTTCCATTTGTCCTCTTGCAATCAATATAAAATATTTTTTTTTCATACAAGTGTCATAG
>JASDQU011403184.1:24707-42559 GCA_032191745.1 Picea mariana
GAAATGGGTCACTAACTTCATTATCCTCAATCTCCACTAGAAACTCTGACATAAGTTTGAAAAAGACCAATGGATTCTTGGACTTGGTAGAGGAAAAATCGAAATATAATTGTTGAATAACAACAATCTACTTGTTGTACTTTCCACCAATGATTCATCGAGTCAAAACATACTAAAAAAGGATTAACATCAATGATGACGATTGTCATGTGTAATAAAATATAGTTTCGGAGATGTTGGAAATCATGGAATGATGTTAAGGCATGTTTCTAGACATGAGAGTACTTTAACTCAAGACCTAGAAATGAATGAATCAAGTAATAGATGACATGCTCGTGGAGCTCATCCTCCTGGTAAACTAAGACCATGTCAATCGAAGATTCGACTGTTGCAATATATAGCAGGAAATATCTATTATAATATGGGGGTATAATCAAGGGAGTGGAAACTAGAGCCTTCTTCAATGTGTCGAAAGAACGTTTTTATGACTCATCCCAATGAAAAGGAACCCCTTTATTTAAAAAGTGCATAAAACCTTTTGTGATATTAGCATAGTTTGGTACAAAATTCCAAAGAAAATTTTCCTTTCCCTGTAAACTCTGAAGATGATGTATTGTTCTTAGGGGGAGGAAATTGTGTTATTACCTCAAACTTTAAAGGATTAGTCATGATCCCTTTAGTTGAAACAATGAATCCTAAGAGATGTCCTAACATTATAAAAATATGCATTTGTGTGGATTCAAGTTAATTCGATAGGGACACCATCTTTCAAAGACAAGGTGGAGGTGTAAACAATATTTCATGCTCTTACGAGAATGGGTGGTGAGATTATACAAATAAGCCTCCACAATGTGCTTAAGATCATGAAAAGTGAACATCATGGCCCATTAAAAGGTAGCTCTGGTGTTTTTAAGGCCAAAGGGCATATTTTTGTATGCAAAGGTTCCCTAGGGACAAATAAAAGTCTTCTTATGTTGATCCTCGAGGTGCATTTGTATCTGGTTATAACCAAAAAAACCATCTAGAAAAGATAAAACACCGCTTCCTGCRCACTTTTTAAGGATTTGATCATTGAAYAGTGTAGGGAAGTTATCCTTGGGACAATTTTTATTCAAATCATGAAAATCCATGCATACACAAATTGTGCCCCATTTCTTATCGACCGAGACAGGGTTATACACACATTCTATCAATGATACTAGGTAGATAAAGTTATATTTAAGAAACTTCTCCACCTCAGTGTTGATTGCTAYTGCTTTCCTTGGGTTAACCGRTCAAAACTTTTTCCGAACAGGCTTAGCATTTTCATATGTACAAATCTCATGTTCAAAAATCCAAAGATCTATGCYAGRAATTTTCTCATAAGACCATGAAAAAATGTCTCTAAACTCTTTAAAAAGTGTTGTATACTAACTAATTTCTTCTTGAGAGCATTATGCCCCTATAAAAACACTCTCTACAAAAACAAAGGTTCTATAAATGTTGATCGGTGCAGTTTCCAATATATTTGYCATATTTTCCTCGACATATATCCCATGCTTAGCTAAGGGTTTTACCGTATGGCCACTATTTCTACTCATGACTGATCTCAGAAAGGAAATATGATCTATGATGCATATCTTCCAAGGGATTTCAACTCCATTCATTTCCTTGA
This sequence comes from Picea mariana, assembly GCA_032191745.1. Taxonomy (NCBI): domain Eukaryota; kingdom Viridiplantae; phylum Streptophyta; class Pinopsida; order Pinales; family Pinaceae; genus Picea; species Picea mariana. The sequence continues at coordinate 26,362 of JASDQU011403184.1, forward strand.
TAATAGCCTCATCTGAAGGCATGATAATTTCAAGAAATTCTTTGGAAATTGAATAATTTTGAGCCCGGGAGGGATTTGGAAACCGATCTTCCTCCCTTGTCCATGCATGAGTATGGTCAATATTTGTAGTGGTGCGCTAAATAGTATGATAAGTGATATCAGCTACAGATAGTGTTGTAGTCATCCCATCATGTGTGTGACCATTGACCAATTCACACGAAGAGGGTAACACCCATGGATCTTGTAGATACAAAGTTATAAATTATGCAACTCTATTTACCAAAGTCAGGGAATTGGAATTTTGGAAGCCAAATGGGCTAGCAAAAATATAAGATACTATTGTTGTAAAATTAAAAGTTCCCATGAGTGAAGGGAACATTCAACACTGATACTCTCAGATGTTGACTAAGAGATTTCAATACAGAGAACAATGGATCCTAGATTTTCCATGGAGCTAAAGAAATTGAAATCCATTTGATCGATAGTCACAATTATTCCCTCTTGGGGAAAGCACAAAATTTGAAATACCAATGAGAGAAAAGATGTCATCACGTAAGTCCAACTCCTTCCCAATAACATATTATAGTGGAGTTGTGCGACAGCTACCTCTAATTATATGAAAATGAACTTTCCTCCTAACTGAATGAGAAAATATTAAATAATTATGTGCAACCTAAATTATCATTCATTAAAAGATGTTAGAAAAGTGGGATAAGATGCGATCTCTGGAGAGCCAACAAATTTCCAACAGGATGGGGACATGACACACGTCAAAGCACCCTCATTAACGATATTCCTCCTGATGACGTGTTTCACATATACAATGTCAATCTAGAAGGCTACATGATAAGGAAGGTGAGGCTTCACATTAGTAGCATCAAAGTTCATAGTGAGCCAGTTGGAATAATCCATTGCCCTGATCGTGGATAACAATGTGGTGTGTTGCACAGGGAAACTTTGAAGCACCTCTAAAGTAGACATTGCATACATCATTTGAGCTAAATCCTAAACAATTGAATAGTTGGGTGCAGCTCCAGTGTTAGGGTTATCTGAAGCCCATTTGTACAGACCTTTTGGTATACATGAAATCATTTCCTTCTTAGGTTTTTCCATATGGAGAGGCCCTCGAGGGTCATACGTTTCTTTTCCTTTCACTATCAACTTTGGATTACCATATTCACAAGTTCTAGTTGACAAGTCCACCTCCTCTTCTTTTAAATTTGAAGAATTAACCATATTATTGAAGGAGAAAGATATGTCTGACAAAGGCATGCTAGAAGTGCCTCCTTGTAGATTGGAAGTGGATGATCCAACCTGCATGTTTTGTTCTTACGAAAATGGATTTTTCAATACACTGGGTTGTTTCTGTTGCAACGTTATTAAGCGTCAAAGGATTATTTCATCTTTGGGAATTGATGAGTAAGGTGATCATGCCAAAAATCTTACATGGGAACTTCACTTTCCTCTTTTCATTCTTTCCCCCCTCATCATTCTTATTAGACTTTTTGTCATTTCCCCCACTACCTTTCTTTCCCTTTCCTTTCTTTTTCTCTCTGGTTTGTTGAGGACCCGTATGAGTATTTCGTTATGCAGTGTGTACATCCAAAGACTGAGTAATGGGGGTGGTCAATCTAGTGGTTGGACCAACCACAGTTTGTTGTATGGACAACAGTTACATCTGGTTCAAGACTAGATCTACGAATTTTCTTAGAGAGGAACCGACAATGCCATTGGAATGTGGTCCTAACTTTGGTTTTTCCAAGTTGAGAGTCGATTGTGGTGCATTGGGCATGATCTTGTAGAGATACATGATTGAGGGTAAATCAATTCCAATTGTTGTGCTCTAAATATTTCCTTCTCTTCTTTAAAAAACCCTAAAGTGGCAACGTCCTTAGAAATATAAGGAATTAATGACTTAAGGAACCATTCTAAGAGAAAATATAGCATAATCATGGATTTAATCATGCTTTTATGTCTCATCCATTTTCGAATATGATCAGAAATGTGTGTAGACTTATTTTTCTCAAAGTTGGCCAGAAGTTCCATACCAGCATCATACGAAATAGGGAGTTGGAAGTGGTTGAGAAAAACCATGGCGAGATCACCAAATGTATCATACTTAGAAATCTCCATTTCTATATACCATTGTGTGGTGACCCCAGAGAGGGTACACTAGAAAAATCATAACTAGATCAAGTCATCATTTAATGAATTAGACGAGCACCACAGTTGAAACTTCATTACGTGGTCCTATGGGTCTTCACTAATTTTTCCTTCGAACTTTGGTATGTCCAAGGGTATTTTGGTGGGGAATAGAGGAAAACTTGGGTCACGACAAATCGAGTCATTAATCAAATTAGACAATTCTGGAAAATGAAGAGTTGCTAGAAATGGTAGCCTAGGATGCATCATCGACTGATTAACATATTGAAAAGAAGGTCATGGATTATAACTAGAACGAGGTTTTCAGGAAGAGTTTGTCGATGGACCAAATATTTGGGTAAAACCTTGTTGGATCTGGTTGAATGAAGGATAATATCCACCTATATGATTCCCATATGGAAAAATAGGTTTACCTCCTATCGACCCACCTTGAAAAGGAACTAGTCCTTGCATGGGTTTATACTGACCAATAAAGGGGTTTCCCCCTGATGGAATCCCCTATAGAGGTAAATACCCTTGCATGGGATTCCACCGATATTGGAAAGGGTTTCCCCCTACCGACACTACAGACGTGGTGAACGTATTACTCTTGAATCTACCATATAATATGAATGAAGTGGAAGTGGATGACATGCTTACGACACCCGTAGAAGTGCCCCAATCCCCAAAGTGGTTAGGACCGAAGGATGGGAAATCCATTTTCCCAATGAATGGGAATGATGGAGGAATGTGCTATCCACCCCAAGGGATTTATTGGTATGGAATTGAATAACTCCTCTCACTAATGTTGGAAACTTAAGACATTGACTGGGAACTAGTCAACTCATTAAGCATGCCCATGGACAACATACTAAAAGAAAAAACATTTTTTGTCGATGAAAATGACATGGATGCACTCGTATAAGGAGTGGAACCAATGACCAATGGATCATTGCTACTGATCGGAGTGACTATGGTGTAATTAACCACACTAGTCATTGTGTTAAACATACCAGGAGGAAAGATATTGCTGGTGACTATTGTTGAAGTGGGATTTGTAGGGATTCCTGACCCAGTTACTAGTGAAGTGTTGTCCATGGAGGCTTAGTAAAGAGGGATACTATGAGTAAAGTCTTATCTAGGAAGTGGAACTTTCACCATAGGTGATGGGAAAGTTCCAGCTAGCAAAGGTTTATGAGCTAGAGTGTATTCTTCAACTCTGAGATCTTCAACAGTTACAACCTCTGATTCCAAAATGTTAACTTATGAGGGTTATGTGGTTGAGATATTGACTGGACCAGTCGATACGAAAGAACCAAATTTGTCAAGATGACGCCTTAGTGGAAGTGGGTTAGAATTATTTCTAACCTCTTCTTCTGATGGAAGACCTTGAATTCTCCTCGATATATGAGGAGGTTGGTTAGCCACTTTGAGTTTTCAAATTTGGGAAAACATGTACACACTTTTTTAAGAAAGTATACAATTGCTAAGCACACCACTAGAAAAATCCTAAATAGAAACAATAGACACAAATGAACTCGCTAATATCCTGACTCAGGTGGATTAGATCCTGAGATCGTAATAGTCACAAGGTATGGTAAGGGACTTTGGGGTGAAGGAATGGGTTGATTAAGTCCCATGGACCAACAAATGAAGGAATGAGAAAAAATTATCCTGACCATCACTAACTATCCTTATTCAGTGCAAGTACCCATGCTTCATAGGGCACCCTCTAACAGTACTGAAAAGTGTGATACAAAATCTTCGCCAAGTTTTATTGAGCTAATTGTTAAGTGTGGACACAAATCAATCCCCCTAGCTTCACTATGAAACTAGAACAAAACAAGACAGTACACTACTCTTTCCTTAGATTTCAATTATCAAATGAGAAATGGATCTAGAACATACCTTTTAAATATCAAATATCTAACTTCGCCAATGCAATCCAAGCTCCATTGAAAGGCTTATGGAGAAATATATACAAAAGGAACACAAGCCAACAAAGACAAGAACAACAAAGTCTATCTGATATGAAACTATGTACACGATCAAGGAATCATACAATATGAACAAATAACATTCATATAGGAAAGAAAAGTATATCAGTATTAAAGAATGTGGAAGAAAGATACAACCATATGCCCTGATGTTGTCAAGTTCCTTCAAACGGTTCCTTGCTTCACACACACTTCTAGTCCGCAGATTCTGAGACTATAGATCTGATAGCTACTCACAATCTATCTTGACAAAGCAAATCTCAAAGCCAACATACAAGCTCCAAAAATTCCAAGCTACAAAAATCAATAACAAGCCAATCTAACTTTCTCCATGAGAGCTCCTCTCCTTTTATAAGCTAAGGTGAGGAGTTTAGGATGATCCCACTAAATCATGAAAGCGAATAAGATCCAAACTGTTCGGAGGCCACCTCACCATAGAATCTTCTCCTTCTAGAAGCATCGATAAGACACTCGTTTTTCCCACACACAGTAATTTACACACCCTAGCTATAGAGAAACCTGAGGAAATTCCGCAACCTAGCTATAGAGCAAGGTGCGAAAATCAGACATTTCCACACCCTGTGTATAGTGCAACCTGCGAAAATTTTCCTTAATTGGGTTTTTACAAAGGAAAATACAACTTATTCTCTCAGTAAAAGTTCTTCTCCCTTGTTTCTTCAGCAATTCAGGCCACTTACCCCTCTGAAGGCAACATATAGGTTTACATCATTAATGGTCATAAGGGTGACGAAAATAATGTGTAACACCAGGTACCACAACAAACTCACATAGTCACCTTTGATATCCCTAGGAAGAGAAACTATGGTTATAAAATTATATTCAATGTATGGGGAGTATAGTATACAATCATGATTGAATGTATGTGCAGGGTAATAAATCCTAAAGCTTCTCCAGAGGACTGTCTACAAAAGGGCCAATGTCACTTCAGAAAATTTCAAACTAGGTAAAAATTTCCAGAGGACTGACACCAAAAGAGTGAGTATCACTTTAGGAAACTTTAAATAGATTCAATATTTGCAGAGGATTGATGCCATATGAGTCAATATCACTTCAGGAAAATCCCCTAGTATACGATCTCTCCACCATGGTTAGTTAATCTTTAGAGGAGTTTCTCCTCAACTCTCCTTTTCATGACCTCATGTTTAACTCATGTTTTAGAGGAGATTCTCTACTATACTTATAAGACAATTGGATTTAAAATCTCCCTAGCTCAGACTCCTATGTTTTTTTATGGCCTTGGAGAACTTAACTCTCCAACCTAAACCAAGGCCCTAGCTTATAACTAGTTTGTTCACCTTACAAAATGAAAATTTGTAATAAATTTTATTTAGCATTCATTTCATGGGGATTTTAGTTAATCAAAGAGGTATGGATGAAACTTAGATGATGTTTTGAAAAACCCAAAGAAAAACATTGTAATAACACAAAGGAAAATGTAATTTCTTCACTGAAAAAAAAAAGTTCTAGCAACGCTTCATATAAGCAAACTCTTTTCTTTTATACTTTTGCAAATGAAAGCAATATATTTTTTCTTGTATGAAAGATTTTGAAACACTTTGCAATGCAACCTAAAACACTTTTTGAAGGAAATGAAAAACAAAATGCAAAAAAATTGCAAGCAGGGTTTCTTTTCTTTTATGGAAGGCTACTTTAACCAAGATAAAAAACTATTAAAACAAACAAAATACCTAAAGACCCGGGTGCTAGTAAACAAGACTCCTTTCTTAAAAATTTCAAAGGAAAGGGATCAAGAGAAAGGATAACTAACAATCAAGTTATTTTTGTCTTTTATGTTACTAAAAGAAATGAAATGCAAATGAGAATGCAATTTTTCTTTTTCTTTTATGAATAAAGGGAAGAAGGTAACGAAGAACAAAGAAAATAGTCAAGAACTACAAAAGCACAACAACCAAACTGGCAACTAACCCTATCAGTTCACAACTGACCTTTCGACTAACCTAAAGAACCATATAAGAAAAATACCAAAACAACCAAAAGATAGATCTTTCAGATGATTTAAGGGTTTTCAGAGACTCAACATATCAAATAAAGGAAAAACCCAACTCAGCAGGCTCATAATGTACTAAAAACTCAAACAGGTTCCTCCAAAGCCGAGAGAAAGGAAACAAATTCAAATTTTTACACAGATCCATGACTGTGTATAATAGGACTCACAAATATCCATGTGTCATAAAAATGAAAATCGTGAATATCCATGACTCATCCAAAGCCAAAGTGTAGATGAACCAATAAAATTTTGAAAAATAAAAGAGCCAATCTAGAAGGAGGCTACCAGAAATTTTGGACAAATTTTCTAGATGGAAAACGCTCTAAAAAGAAACCCTAGAAAACATGAAAAGGTACAGGAATCAAAGACAACACAAGAAACCCTAAGAATGACGCAAACTAGGAGAAGATATCACCATTATGGTTTCCAATTATATTATGGTATTTTTCCCCTGTGACCTTGCTTCATGTCATAGCAGAGAAAGATCATATATAAAAGATAGAAATCTACCCTCGCATACAACAATGCTATGAGAATAATAAATACTTTGAGAGAGAGAGAGAGGCCTCACACCTTGTATCATATGTCTAATGTCGATCCTCGCACTCTAGCTTCAATGTTTCTTCTGATATTCATTGGTATCAGCCTATAAAATAAGACCAAATCTATCCTACAACGAGGTAGTTATAGATTCAAATCATACTTACAATGTGAAAATATTCAATTATATGAAGAAAAATAGCATATATAAATAGATTGAAATCAATTTACACATTTATGGAGGAAATATAAATCTTTTATTGGAAACAACAAAAGTGAGTGGTTACAACCTCACTCAAACCGTCGACACTGCCTCAAAGCCAACCACCCAGGTTCCTCCACTAGACCTTCAAGCATCAAATCGAGATGATGGCCCTTGTTTTGATGACCCAAAAGGGAACACACCCTATGGTAATATAAGGGAGAAGAAGGAGTACTGGAAAGCAAGTTCTAGAATAAGGGGATGCTACTCAGAGGATGAAGGGAGATAAGGAAGCCTACAGATTCAACAACATAACTTTGCGCCTAGGTTGTCCTCCTCATATATTCCATGAAAGTTTCCTTTATACCATCCTTAAGGGGTTGTGGTGGTCTAATTTCGTTGTTTATGGGCTCAGGGGAGTTTGGGAAGAAGCCCAGCTAAAAAACCCACCCGAAAATGTGGATTATTTTATTTTTTCACATTTTTTGAGGGCATCTGCGAGTTGCACACTAGAAAAGCGTGGACAACTGTTGTTTGCACAACGATGACCTAAGGATGGAAATAAAATTGTTTTTTTTTGTACGATTTTGATGCAGGATGATTAGATGATTGGATTTACATTTGCAAGCTAGGAAAAATGACTGAGCCATCCCATAAATGCAATGATGTGGCAAATTGTGGTATAACACCACATAACATTGTCTTGTAAAATCTTGACAATAATTTTTAGCCAACAAAACTATGATTCAACTCATCCAAATACTTTAGGAGGACCCCAATATCCCTATGAGATATATGTATCAATAGTTCTATAGTGGGAAAACCCCCCTACGGACTACACTAGGGTTCTAACGTGCAGGCAGAGCTAACCATCTAAAGTATCCTACTTTTAACAACTATCCCGACAACACCCCACATTCATGCATAACGTACAAAGTATAGGGATCCGGTAGTCTTAGCTTAAACTCTTCGTCTAGTGTCGATTCCTATGCGTTCAGTCTCTTCTCCACTGCAAATCTCCTCCCAAGGTTGACCTGCATTCACCAAAAGACAAACAAGAAACTACAAACATGCATTATATATATGAATTAATGGATTAGATGTCATAACAAAATGTAAATCAAACATGAATATTGAACACGTCATATGGCAGGATGGAATTCAACCAAGTCAAGGTCTTCAAGAATAACGCTTTTAATACTCCCTTGATTCAAGGCTTTGATAAATATTTCATAGAGGGTATCTTACAAGAATACAATTATAAAACAATGAAGGGCCTTGCATTGTTGATAAATGGTTATTGAAGAAGGTTTTGTTTCATCTTGTTTATGGGAAATGAGGGTACAAACAACAATATCATGTGGTCTACAAATTTTAAAGTGATGGATGAATTGGTTTGCTAACAAATGAAGGTCATAAACCAACCCTTTAAGGAGATGATGAAACTAATGAAGGGAATCACTTGTTAGGAATTCTGGAAAGATCTTAATTGTGATAGTGTTATCACTGAAAAACTTAATGCAATAAATTTTGAAAGATTCTAAGTGATGCAAAGGATTATAGCCAATGATGCCACTAAACCCAGGTAACTCCAATATATTTAGAGGAAGCCATGTTGCAACAATCTAGAGGGAGAGAAATTGTCTAAATACTTGGTAAAAATATGTTCTTGTGGAAGCACACCTTATGCCACTATATTTTGTGTTTTGAATAGGACAACTACTATAAGGGACTATGTTGTTATTAAGGGGTGATGCCTTGAAAGTACCTCCCATGATTGGATGTGAAGAAGAACATGTATTATGTTGGACAAGAATTTTTGGATACAATTTTGAAGAAAAGACTAGGTGTGGAAAAAACGTGTAGTAGAAGAGGAAAGGGGAGAATCCAAGGTCAAAGCACGCAGTAAAAGAAAACTTAGCAAGAAGATCAAGAAAATAAAGAATATCAATAAAATCAAGAAGATCAAGAAAGGAAGGAAAGTAGGCACAAAAGGAGGAAAAAGACACTTGAGCAAAGAGTTGTAACCAACTCATGATGAGTTGTCATAAGGTTTCAAACCCTAATCTCATGTATAAATATGTAAGGAGTCGGGAAGATTACAGGTTCATATTGTTCTTCTTCTAATTATGATTCTTGCGACTCTAGGTTTTGTGGAGATACATCTAAGAATTAGGAGAGTGGAGGGAAGAATCTTGTACTGCACAGGCTAGGTGGGATGGGGAGCGATTATGATGTATCCATTATAGCGCAGTGCACAAGTTGAGACTGGTTTCTCAAAGAAGAAGAATAAATAAGCAAACAATTGTGGATGTAGCCCAGGTTGGGGTGAACCATATTAAAGTATGTGTTGAATGTATTTTTATGTGCTGAAACGTCTATTTATATGCTTATTCATGTCTATTATTCATGTCTACTTTGATTATGCATAGTTATATATGGATTTGTTGACGATTTGATGTTGTGCAGTAGATTAAATGGTTCCATAACTAAGTGATATGGTAAATTCCATCACAGTTGTATGTATGGATCAATTAAGGATTAAATAGACTTTGAATATTGCACACAGTACCAATAGGTTGTAATGAATAAGTTGATCACCTCACATTCTCTCACAACTGTAGAAACTTGGTTCTTGTAGTCCCCATAGATACCTCAGGTGAGACTTCGTCTTCACGCAGGTGATGTCTAAAGGGATAGTGTTTGAAGGGTTTGTTGGTTAAGTAACTTGAACCTAAGGTCTTACACCTATGCGCCAACATATTATAAAAGGAAGGTTATTGAACATGTTTGTATGTGGGTTCTATCTTCCGTTAAAATCAACATTTTCAATTTGTGATATTGTTTGCATGAATTCTTTCCCAAGAGGTCGTTATAAATTTGGAATGAATGTTTGACTTGATGGTTGGTAGAAGGGAGATATGTATTATTTTTCTTAGGGTAAGGCTGAGATATGTTCTTGGATTTCGAGGAATGTTTGGATGTTTTCTTGTACCCTTGATTATGGAAATTTTTATGAAACTTGGTGTACTCTTGGGACACATGTTGTATGAATACTCATCTAAGGTGACAATGCTATTGGAGGTTGAGAAATTTGTTGTAGGACATTGGCATTCCCTTAGCTATTTTTGAAAGAKCTTTGAGGTTTTCAATGATGATTTTATATATGTAMTTGTCTTGTTTGTGTATGGGTTTRAGGATTTCTCATGAAATTACCAATACTCAAATATTGAAAGGATTAAGGGATTAATGAAGAGGAGTCTCAAGAATCATATGGGCCCTAGCTAGTGTGTGGATGAAACACTTAAGGTGAATGAAGGAGTAGACTCATCCCCTCAATAGGGAGCTCGCTCTATTAGGAATGTTGGGAGARGATTTATTGAAAGGGAATACCCATTGGTTTGATTTGAAGAGATTTCCTTAGAAGAGAGATGATATTTAGTGCATAGAAGAGGACTATGGGACCACACATGAATGTCACATGCAAAATTTAAGCCTTGGGAGAACTCTTTTCAACACCCCAAAGATGTGCCAAACATTCCAAACATCAAAGTTTGGATGAAGGATCATGAGAAGCCACATAACACACCATGCCAATAATGGTAACTTAGATGAACTCTCTTATGGAGAGATATAAATAGAGAGTAGTCGATACATAAAAAAATAACTAGGGAAAGAACAAGGAAGTAAATCATCATCCTTAGCTAACTAATAATATAAATCATCTTCATCTTCCTTAACTAGCAAGTATCTCAATTCATGTTCTATTTTTTTCTTCACGATCGAATTTATGAAAAACAAGGACATGGTTTCTTTTTTGGGTAACATAGTAAAACAAATCATAGTTATAACATTGTAGAATAAATTACAAATGTGTTGTTGGCTCAAAAATGCTAAGGGTGGTTAAATAATGGGATTATATTTATAAAAACTAAGCATACATTGAGCGCAATGTGAAAAACTATATTATCACTTCTTATGAGAGCCCCCACTTTACATGATCTCCAACAACCATTCACTTCTTATATGTTGAATAAATTACAAATGTGTTGTTGGCTCAAAAATACTAACAGTGGTTACATAATGGGATTATACTTATAAAAACTAAGCATACATTGAGCACAATGTGCAAAACTATATTATCACTTTATTATGAGAGCCCCCACTTTACATGATTTCCCATAACCATCCACTTCTTATCTTCTATTCATGTGAGGTATTCATTATAATATCCTAAAATATTAGCGCCCTATAGTCATGTAAAAATTCGATCAAAGCCTAAGAAAGATAATTTTGAGACTTAATGCTACATTTAGGAGAAAATATCTATCAAAGCATATGGTGGCTTTAACTATGATATAGTGCATATATGAAAGAGACATATTGCATAGTGTCTACTCCTTAGAAGGGATACAATCGATATTATACTTAGTAAACATATTATTTAATAATGGTCAACTAGAAGGACTTGATATCAGGCAAGTAAAACATCTTGTTTAGTAATTTTCAACTAGTTATGGCATGAAAGAATTTCCTAGTACACATTTATGAAGGTTGTATTTTACAACATCATCAAAGATGAAGGGGAAGTGTCATGTTTTCAATGAAAATTATTGTGTTTGATTGTATTAATTTAGGAAAAATATTTAACATTAGAAATGTATAAGGGATTTTTTTTTTTCAAAATTTCAAATGGAAGAAAATAGACAAAAAAATATTCTAAAAAAATTCAACAATTAAATGGATAATAAACAAAATTAGAAAATATAGTTTTTTATGACATAAATGAAAGAAAAATGTCAAAAGTTAAATGGAAAATGAACGAAACAAACACATAAGTGATATAAGTAATTTTGAAGATAATTATTGATCTGGATTGGATGACTATATTATTTTTCATCTATCTCGATGCTTTCAGACGTGAAAAAAAATAGAGGAATCAACTTGGAGGGTCATTTTAGCGATAGGTCCCAGTTTGGAAAATTGGGGTCTAAAATCTTTCAGATCCATTTTGAGATATTAAATGACATTTTTGGGGGTTCTGGTCTTTGAAACTTATTTCCAATCCCTTGATGGTGTTCTACACTCTGATACCTTTCCAACAATGTATATCGTGCATCAATTAGAACTCATATGAAAAAGTTATGTCTGCCGAAAGTTGACCTATCATGTTGACCACCATGGTGCAAGATGATGCCACCCCAACCACCACTACTCATGCTTATGGAGCTAGCCACATGGGGAATTTCAAGAAAATTCTATAAGGCTCAAAACCCTATGAAAATTGAGGGTTGAGGAAGTCAATAACCTACCACTAGATGGCTATAAGACTATGTTAAATACTGGGAGACTAGGAGGATAAGGGTTCCATTCTATGTTATTTTATTTTTTTCCATAGTAAAGTAGAACAATTGGGAGTGGGAAATTAGAGAGAATAACTATTAGAGAATAATCCTAACTTCCCTTGGTGTATTACTTGTCTTAGGCACATAGACCTTGGTTAATGCATTCCAATGCATCTTTCCTCACTTGATTTGACTTTCTAGAGAGGGTATGAGACACCTTCCTTGATTTTAGGGAGTTTTCCTTAAGTATAGGGAGTTAACTTTGATTTATTTAGTTAGAAATCCACTGAATAACTAATTTCCAACCTCCATGTAAATTTTAAACACCTAAAGGAAGGAGAGCGCACTTCCTCCTTAAATCAAGGAAATTGTCCCTTGATTTTAGGGATTTACCCCCTTTCTTTAGTAAACTTTGCATGTTTAGCTAATCAGTTAGTAAAATCGCACTTTTCAGCCTATCATACTCATGTTAGGTGTGGGTTATCTATTTTATAGGTTTAGGCATGTGATTTATCCATTTTTACACTGCTTTTAGTGGCAGTTTCTATTATTAGTGACAAGCTCAATTCCTCTCTACATATTGGATTGATCTCATTGTAATTTTAAACATATTGAGAATAATATTGTGAATACATTCATTCTTATGGAGTAAATTATTATCTATATCTCTCTTCTTTCTTTATTTTCAATTTCATTGGATTAGTATTATTTTTCTCATCGAATTCTAGATCTCTCGGGTCTCAAAATTTTACATGGTATCAGAGCCTTGGGGAATCTGAGGGAGAGGTATACTAGTTTTATTTGCAAGTGAAAAATCATCAAAGGAGGCAGAAAGAATCAATGGATCAACACCTTCATCCCAAGCATGTTTTCCTAACTCCATTCAACTACTTTGAATGGAAATCTGAGATCACTCTTGCTCTTCGAAGAAAGGTCTCTACCGGATAACTATGGCAATGGAAGTAGAGCCTGATTTCGTCGATGAGAAAAACGACTTTCTCAATAGACAAGATATGGCCATAGGATGTATTTGCTTGTCCATTTCTCCGAAAATTCTCCACGAAGTATATGGTGTCTCACAAGATTCAAATCCAAATGAATTATGGACCAGATTGGAGGTTTTATTTGGGAATAAAGAATATTGTGAATATTACATGCAGGAGACTAGAAAGATAGAGCCAGAAGATAAACCATCAGAAGATCAAGCTTCTTATTTTGAAGAGTCTTCTACACAAGTATATGCATAAATTTGTATTCCATTAATTGCAGATGATTTCATATTTGTTTTCTGAATTTCATGTGGAAGATATATTGCATGCATCTTAGGAGTCACATGTAGACAATTTTGCATCCACCATGCATGCATCTCAGGAGAMAAAAAGGGGGTAGCAAACATCAGATTCAATTCTGATATTTTCTGAGAAAAAAATGGATATTTKAATTCCTCTTGGAAAAATATCCAATTTCAAAAAAAAAAAAATCATCTGAAATGGAGTTCGGGAAGTGAAGCTATGATCATTTTAAAATCAACAAAATTTCAACATTTTTCCAAAAACGACCGCACAATTTTCGAAGTTCCATCCAAATTTTATTTGGATATTCTTCATTACAAAAAGAGAAAGTGGATATGTGTGGACATTTCAGTGGTGCATCTACTTTATCAGATATGTGCAAACATCTACATCTTCAACAAAATCTTCAACGAGTACAAACTTGCACAGTTGCGAGGTCTTCTTGGAGTGAAGGATAAGGTTGCTTAGTAACTGCTTTTTGTTCCTTCTTAGTTTACTTAGAAATTTTTTTGTCCTATTTTGTTTTTTTTGGGGGGGTTGGGGTTTCCCATGAAGTTTTCCCTCTTTCCTCATTTTATGAGGGGTTCATTATTGTATTGAGCACCTAAAATGGCCTAGTAGCCGGGACTCACATTTTCTTATTATGTCACTACAGTTAGGCTTAAGGGGGTGTTAGAGAATAATACTAACTTCCCTTGATGTACTACTTGTCTTAGGCACCTAGACCTTGGTTAATTCATTCCAATGCATCTTTCCTCACTTGATTTGACTTTCTAGAGAGGGTAGGAGACACCTTCCTCAATTTTAGGGAGGTTTCCTTAAGTTTAGGGAGTTAAATTTTAGTTCTTTAGTTAGAAATCTACTTAATGATTCCTTTCCAAGCTCCATGAAATATTTAAACACCTAAAGGAAGGAGAGCGCACTCCCTCCTTAAATCAAGGAAATTGTCCCTTGATTTTAGGGATTTACCCCCTTTCTTTAGTAAACTTTGCATGTTTAGCTAATCAATTAGTAAACTCACACTTTTCAGCCTATCATACTGATGTTAGGTGTGGGTTATCTATTTTAGAGATTTAGGCATGTTATTTAGCCATTTTTACACTGCTTTTAGTTGCAGTTGCTATTATTAGTGACCAGATCAATTCCACTCTACATATTGGATTGATCTCATTAAAATTTTGAACATATAGAGAATAATATTTTGAATACATTCATTCTTATGGAGTAAATTCTTATCTATCCCTCTCTTATTTGTTTATTTTCAAATTCATTGAATTAGTATTATTTTTCTCATCAAATTCTAGATCTCTCAGGTCTCAGAATTTTACAATAACAGAGGGGGTTAATGCTTTTTAGCAGACTAACATGCCACAAGTCTCACGTAACTCCATAGAGAGTGTGATCCAGACTTAGGAGTGAAACGAATTGATTAACAACCTGAACACAATAAACATAGAGATATGAAGAACAACACAGATATCTAGTGAACAATATCTTCTATTGAATAAATCAAATAGACTGAAACTGTAAAACTACATAACTGAAACACTTGCTCGAATGGTGGTAGTTATCTCTGAGAAGATATGTGGATGTTACACGCATCTCTTTGACAATAATGATTACAATGAGGCTCCAAAGGCCTATTTGATATTACTCATGAATGCAAAAACCCTAGACATCCAAAAACCTAACCCTAGAAGGTGAAATTCCAAAAGTCATGTGGGCCCCTATGGGTAAGTTGGTACCTCAACTTCTCGGGATGGTAAATTTTTCATACAACCTCCGTTTTAGGTGCATGATAGCCCATTAGAAAGGTATTTCAGAGAAATACACATTCTGCCATGAAACTCTAACTCTGTCTATAATTTGATCGTGGAGAGCCAAAAAAATGTTGTTTAGGGATCCAAAACGACCCTGGAAGTACAACAAGATGTGCTAACATGAAAAAATAAAAAATAATTGAGTTGGATTAGGTGAGAGGCCACCAATATCCACTTGGAAGATGTATAGGGCTTTAGACATCCCTAGAAGTGTATAACCCACAATTACAACAAAGTACAAAAGAACGTGTTGAACTGAAAACGAACAACAAGACCCAGTTGGAATAGGTGGGTGGCCACCGATAACCACATGGATCAATCCTCCCCCCTTAGGAAGCAATGGTCTCAATTTCATTGAGTTCCCCCATTAGGTGAGGAAACTTCTATTGGATTTGGCCCTAAGTGAGCCATTTGCCTTGGTGGAGGAGTTTTCATGCCTTGACAACCTAATAAAGTTGGATCCTCTGTTGCCGAGTTCCCTTTACTTGTGTTTCCACTATCTTATCAGTGGATGCTTGTTCCATGGAGTCATGATTGAACTATGTTGGTGTCATCGATTCTAAGATCTCTGAGGTGTCCAATAATGGTAGAAAATATGGTTGAATGAGGTCCACATTGAACACTAGGTACAAGCCAAGGAAGGGTGGAGTGTTGAACTCAAAATCATTGCTACCCATAGCCTTGGTGATAGTGTAAGGCCCATAGCGAAGTGGGTGGAGCTTCTGATGGGGCCCTGTGAGATGCTCCTTCTGCAAATGTAACCATACTTTGTCTCCAATCTGAAACTCTTGTGGTACCCTATGTTTATCATTACGTTGCTTGTACTTAGAA
>JASDQU011403184.1:54989-68027 GCA_032191745.1 Picea mariana
GCAATCATTCTTGTATAATCATCAACTAATAACATAAAGTATCTCTCACCTTTTAAGCCTTTTGTTGCAGTTGGTCCAACTAGATCAGTATGCATAATTTCTAGTGGTTTTGTTGTTGAATATTCTTTTGATTTGAACCTGGTCTTTGTTTGCTTTCCTTGTCAGCAATGCTTGCATAAAGTGTTGGTTGGTTTCGTGATCTGGGGCATTTCTCTGACTTGTTCTCTTTTGCTGACTTTAACAAGGTTATCAAAATGCATGTGACCCATTCTTTTGTGCCATAGCCAACTTTCATCTTCCTTTCCTAGACAACACTTTCCATTTCCAATTTCGCTTAACACATATATGTTGCTTGAAGTTCTTGTAGCTGTAGCGACCAATTTTCCTGAAACTTCTTTTCTTATCTCACACTTTTGTGAATCAAAAGTAACTTTATGACCTTGTTCACACATTTGACTCATGCTTAAAAGATTATGTTTCATATCTTCTACTAGTACAACATTTTCTGCCTTTTCATTCTTGTTCACAATTCAGACTGTGTCTTTTCTGATTTTGGATGAATCATCATTTCCAAAGGAGACTGATCCATCTCTTTCCTTTCGTAATGTAATAAAATTGTCTCTATCACCTGTCATGTGTTTTGAACATCAACTGTCAACATACCAACCACGTTTATTTTGTTTAGCTTGTAGAGTGAATATGCATTCTTCATTGCTATACTGATCTTGCTTTCTTATCCATGTCATTTTCTGAGGTTCTTGTTTGTGACTCTGTTGAGGTTCTTTAGGAAGGATTGTCATTCTGCAATTTTTGGCCATGTGTCCAAAATTGTTACATTTGTAACATTCCACTTCAGTGATCAAGGATTCAAACCTGTTATAACTTCTTCTCTGTGTTTCACTAGGTCTTCTTGAATAACCCTTTTGTGTATGGCTCTCAAAGTAGTTATTGTTCCTGTTGTTAGCTCTGCAATTTACAACTTTATGTCCAAAATTATTACAGGCATAACATAAACAAAAAAATATAGTTTGATACTTGGTAGTTGAAAATCTTATGAAAGGAGATGCTCTTATGAATTATTCTTCTTCTTGAGGCTTGTCTATCTATTGTTGATTCTGAAATCTGAATCTTCTCGGTGGAGGAGTATCCCTGTAATCTTCCTTGTATATCTTTTTATCTCCTTTGATTGTTTCTGCATAACTTTTTGGATTTGTTTCTTGCTTTGTTGTTTTGGAGCTTGATCCCTTTTCTGTCTGATTGTATGCAAGTCTGGACTTGTCAAGATAAGATTTTTTACTTCTGATAATGTCATCCATAACTTTTGAGTTATTTTGCATATTTATCTTTTGAATATCCTTTCTTAGTGTGACAATCTCTGCTTCCAGGTTTCCAATGATCCCGTCCTTTCCTTCTAGCTTTTCTTTGAGTGCTTCTTCAATTATTTTATCTTCTTCTATTTGAACCTTCAATTTTGTGATCATTTGTTCTAGTTCTTGAGTGTCTTTTTTCTTATGTAGTTCTGCTTGTAGTTTCTTGTTTTTCTTGTTTTCTCTTCTGATAACTTCTATGGCACTCATTAATTCTTCTCGGAAGTCAACTTCCGCCTCTTCAATTTCTTATTCATATGCTTCTTCATATTCTTCTTCAGAGTCTTCTTTATCAGAGTTTTCTACTACCATGAATAGAACTCTCCCTGTTTCATTGTCGCTGACTTCATCTTCATTTGATGATGAGATGTCTTCTTTGGTGCAAAAGTTTTTCTTGAAAAATTTCTTTGTAGTTATTTTACCTTTATATGTTTGTTTGCCTTTTGAGTAACCTTCGTCATTTCTCTTTTTCTTATGAGAACATTTGTTAGCAAAATGACCAATACCATCACAATTAAATCAAATTAAAGGAATCTTACCTTTGTACCTACCATTGGTTCCCTTGTTCAGTCTTTTGACGAAGTTGGCCACTTCTTCATCATCTTCCGAGACGTCACTAAATTGCTATATTCTTCTTGTTCCTTTTTCTTTTGATTTGATCTTTTGGATGCTTTGAAGTCTGCTTCTTTTACATATGGATTTTTATGTTCAGTTCTCATCTCATATGCTATGAAGATTCCATGCAATTCATCCATGGTTATTGAGTTTAGATCAGATATTTCTTCTAGTGATGATATCTTAGGGTTGAATATTATAGGAAGAGATCTTAGTACCTTTTGAACAATTACAGATTCTTTGATTTCTTCTCCCAATCCTATGATTGCATTCACTATTTCATTGACTCATAAAAAGTAGGGTGTGATATCTTCATCTTCCTTCATTTTTAGTTGTTTGAACTAAATTCTGTAAGTTTGAAGCTTTACTGCTTTGACTTTTGAATATCCTTCATAAATATTCCGAATCTTGTCCCAAATCTCTTTAGCAGATTTACAATGTGAAACTTTGGTGAATACCGTATCATTGAGACCATTCAAAAGTACATTTATGGCTTTGGAATTATTCTCACCGAGTTTCACTGCTTTGTCATTTGTTGGTGGAACTGTTGGTGCTTTGTATCCATCTACAATTGATTGTCAAACTTGAAATCTCTGTGCCTGTATATATGCCTTCATCCTTATGCTCCAAAAAGCATACTTCTGTCCATCAAACTGTGGTATTCCATTTTTATACGAGTTGGTACTCTCCATGATCTACCTTTCAGTGGTTAAATTGATTTCCGAAGGAACCTGCTCTGATACCAATTGTTGGATTACAGAGTTGGGGGGTGNTTATATCAATGTAGAATTATTATCCAATAATGAGCAGTAAGAAATAAACAATCACACACATACACAGTACACTAGTTTTTTACATGGAAACACAAATCGAGAGAAAACCACGGAATGCGTTTTCTTATATGTCTTGAAGAATTAGATTCGTTGGAAGCACCAACTTCCTTTGTTTTCCAGCTACAACTGGAAGGAGGCTCCAACCCCCTAGTTTCTCAGGCTATAACCTGAGGGAAGCTCCAACTCCCCAATTCTCTGGCTACAACCAGAAGGAGGCTACAACCCCCAATGTTCTCCAACGACAACCGGAAGGTGGCTACAACCACCTATCCTTGCCTCGTCCTGCCACCCTGAAGTAGAAGTAGAATGATGGAACCACTGTCAAACTATCACTGTGAGATATACCGCTGTAAACCTGTACCAATAAATCTGAACCATGCATCAACCATGCATCAACCTGTACCTCAACCTGTAATCAACATGTACCATAAACAAGTGGATCAACCATGCATCAACCTGTAATCAAATTGTACCATAAACAAGTGCATCCAACCATGTACCAAGTATGTACCAATCATGTTTCAATTACTCATCAACTATGAATCATCAATATGTACCAACATCATCAACTATACACCTCATGTATGTGCGCCAACTCATCAACTACTTGTCTCAACCATGTACTCAACATGTACCACAACCAAAAGCTCTCATCAATTTCATCATCCAAATCTGATTTGTAGCTCTGTAATAGACCTGGTGTAGATGATCACATTTCTACAAACCTTCCCNTAAAAATAAGAGACTAACATTTTCATCAAACTTTTCTTTAGTCTCACATGCCTAGTTTTGGATTAGTCAACAACCCTAACTTGAAGTAATCATAACTTTGAACCTGTAATGTATAAATATATGAAACTGATACACAATGTTCTTTAGTGTGTTTTATGAAATTCCTACAAGTGTCACTACTTGGAACCTCTCATAAAAGGATTTATAACAAAAATGACATACCTTGTTGAATTCTGGCTTATTCTAGAGAGCGACCTTGTAGAGCGTGCCTTGCACAAAATGTTTGATGAAATGATCTGAAACCGTTACACATGATACTACAAACTGTACCATAACCAACACATTTGGTATCACTGAATTTGGGTCTTTTATGAAGAAGTTATGATGTTTTTACCCAAAACACCTGATTTTGACTAGTTTCAGGACTGGCCACAAACCCTATTTTTCACAGAGTGTAACTCCCAAAATGCAACAACCCACAAGTTGGATTTTGTTTTACAGATACTTGGATATGTTTTCTCACTTTCATAACAATTTTATGTTCTGAATCATTATAGAAAAAAAGTTATAGCGAAAATGGTGAGATACCCTGTAAATAACATACCTTAGAAAGCACCATCAAAAGAATTTGTCCTTCCTTGCATTTCAACCTTCTTTTCTTCACCTTCACTCACAATTCCGATTTTGGATATCTTTGGTTACCTCAAACACATATAGATATTCAATATACTCAAGTGTGATTAAAATGAGAGAGCCTTGCCTCTTATTTATACTCTCCAAGTAGCTTCCTTAATAACATCTTCTAGGTCACTTGACCCACTTTCCTTATTTTAGGGTTGGGTCCACTTCTAATTTCTCCATTAAATTTATTATTGAAATAATTTATTTTGTATTCACCTTGAATTATAATACACTCATCACTTCACTTTATTATTTACCTTTTAAAATCTCATAAACCACTTTGACTACTTTGACCTTTTGGGGCTTCTAGATGACATATGAAGGTCCTCCAACTTTGTAAGGCCATAACTCTCAAACCGTGAGGAGTTATGTGACATTCTACATATCACTAGAAATGGAATGAAATGTACTATCCATATAGAATAGTATTATCTAAAAATATATCATAACTCATATCGTTAACCATCAAACAAACTTGGGTCCATTACCCAAACCTAGGGTCTCCAGCTTCTCATGGCCATAACTCTCTAACCGTGAGGAATTATGTGACGTTCCACATACCACTGGAAATGAAATGAAAAGAACTATCCATCTAGGATATTTTCCCTGACAAAATCACTTTCCTTCATCTCATTATTCCACAATTAAGAATGGGTTCTCTTACTCCACAAAGCGTCTTCCCGTGAGGGCTTTCACCATGAGGGGACGCCTTTGGATTTCATCCATATTTACTTCTTATCAACCATGAAAAAACAATAATGAGTCATATTTACATCAAACAATATTGAGTCCATTACCCAAGCCTTTGTGCTATGGGGCTTTCTTCAAGGGTTGACATCAATGACAACCAACCTTAATCAACAATTTTCACATCTATTTAAAATTAAACTTTACATATATAAACTTCAAACATCTTTGTAAATTTGAAGCATTTTTCTTGTTCTCATTGGAAAAAGATAGATAGTACTACTTTTGTAATATGAAAAAAAAAAAAAAAAAAGTGGTATGGTTCGATGAAGGAAATGCTTATCATTCAAGGGAAACATACATGCATTAAAAAAAATTCATATCCACAACTATAAAGTGCATATTATTATTTCTTTTATTTAAATAATTTACTTGTAGTTTAGTCTTTGTTTATAGTTATATTTTGAATAAATATAATAAAAATATTTGTAATAAATCATGTGCTTGTAATAATAGAACAAAAACATTTACATTTTAATTTAATAATATATATGGTACTTATTAATACCAAAAATATAATTTTAATTTAAAGCTCTCTATTTTGGAAATTAGTTCCCAAGCTCTAATTTCCTTGATTTTGAAGTTCCCAAAAAGCTCCCAAGTTCCCAAAACAATTCCCAACCGATTGGGGACGTTTCATACCCGTTCCCAAGCTTAGGGAACGTTTAGAACGAGTTTCATAGATGGTGGAGATGTCAAGAGCGGTTCCTGTGCAACTATGTATATTGTAGGTATTGTTAGGGAGCTAATGTTCCTAACCCCTCACATAGATAGAATAATATATTTTCCATGTAATAAAGGCCAATATTAATAAGGCCTAGTAATAAGGAAGAATAAGCCAAATCTAAGAAGACCTAATAAAATATTTCACCTCTAGAAGATCTTCCTCTAGATTTTTCTTTTGATAGATAGATTTAGTATAAACATGAGTCAAGGGCATGATAAGTCTTGTCTTCAAAGTTATTGTAATAGAGCTCTACTCAGTTGGAGGTTTCCCCCTCAAAGAGGCAAGTGAACATTGTATCCTATCAATAAAGTTATTATTTTGGTGTTATGGTTTCATCTATTGTGTTCTTCCATTGTTATTCTCTACAATATTTATGTTTTCAGCTATTATAATAGATATGGTACCTTACAAGTAGTATCAAAGCACTTTCCTTGGAAGAATGTTGTGGGTTATTTTTTTCACGGTAGAGACGTATTCTGGAATTTTAAATCTACAGAGATATGTCATTCAAAGCATAAATCCATGGTTAGGGAGGCATACACACAAGAACTACAAGTGGTACTTAAGAACAGATTGTTGGTTACCCTTGTAACCCCTATTGGTACCCCTTCGAGTCATAGCGCATCAAATAACACTTGTATACAGATCGACCTAGATTCATGAAGCCCTTCGTAGATAAACTGATTGGTCACTTGATTGTTATAGTTCCGCCAAGAACAACACTCAGGAAGATACTCTCTAGTACTTGGGTAGTCGGGTAGTATGGCTAAGGGAATGGTCTAGCCTCCTTAGTTGGTGCCCTAAGATATTGGGTCGAGTACTATTGTTGGACTCTGCATGTATATCAGGGAGCTATAACACAAAGAAAACCCTTTTTTGTAGAAACCCTAAATACCCTAACCATTGGGATGGAAACAAAAACATAACAAAGAAGATATTGTCATTCAACTTCACCCCTTGCATTTTTCTTGTGAAATTACAACACATGTTTTCCTGTCAAGAATTTGGGCCTTTCAACACAACAATTTTCTTCAAATCGAAGTATAACTCCATAGGAGTGTTAAAAAAAAAGAGTCTATATCTTTCTTGCACCATTATTTCATCCATATCCCATTGGATTCCTCTCTTCTCCTTAATCGTATTCATACCTATCAGTTTTTAGCAAAACAAAATTCTGTGGACCTAACCCCTTTCCAGACCCCTTATTTGGGACTTACCCCCATTGGATTCCCTGCATCGCCCTGATCGTCATGATACCCTTCACCCATAACCCATTTTATGTTTGGTCCCACCTGTCCCTTTTCCCCGTTCATCATGGCCCACACCCGTAGCCAAGACCTTGAAGCCTTCCTCAATTCCTTGTCCTCTAATTTCGCAATGACCCAACATGAAGTGTAGTAGCTCAATGCCAATATTACCACCATTAATAAAAACATTTATTCCACCATAGACACCAAAATGGAAACCTTGAAATAGGACCTCTCTACCCATCTTGAATCCTTCTTTGGTCAAATATGTACCAAGATAAATATCACTGAAGACCTTACCTCTTCTAACCCATCTTTGCACCCCAAAAGTGAAACTTCATCCAATGCCCAAAATTTTCAGCCCCATCACTTTTAGCGTTCCCTACACCTTCCATGCATGGATGCGAACAACTTTGATGGCTCGGATCCCACCGGTTGGGTAACTCAAATGGAACACTATTTCTCTTTGCATGACATTATGGATGAGTTGGCCAAAGTCTCGTATGGTGTTCTCCATGTAGATCAAGAACGTTGGCAATGGTGGCAATGGAGAAAAAATGTCTTCCAAGGGTATGTGGCTTGGAAACAATTTGTTGCAGAGCTTTATGAACACTTTGACATTGACACCCACCATTTAGGTTGTTTGACAAAGTTGAAACAAGATGGCAAAGTGGAAGACTGTATAGCTAGTTTTGAGAGATTGGCTTTCTGCACGGAGGGCATGCGTGATGATTTTTTCTAAGAATGCTTTATCAGTGGCCTCAAAGATGAGATCAGTTCCCATGTCCTTAAGGCACACCCCCAGATTTGGTTGGAATATAATAAAAGAGATAAGGAAGCATAACAGGTTGTCTCTTCTCAAATCCGAAAACCATCCTTTATTCTTCTCCCTAAACCGGTCACTTCCAGACCTCCTTCCACTCCACTAAAGATCAAAAAAATGACCTAGGAAACAATGGTTGAATTACAACTCAAGGTCCTTTGTTATAATTGTGATGACAAATATTTTTGTGGGCACAAGTGTCAGGAAAAAAATATTCTTATGGCCATCTCTAAGGATTTTTCTAAAAAACAGGTTGAGGCTCCCCTTGTGGTCGAGTCACCTGAACCCACTAACCTAACTCCACCCTCAGACCCCCAAGATGTTGAACCAATCATTTCCCTGAATGTTCTCACCGACTTATCTGTTCCCCAAACCCTCAATCTCATTGGTTACATTAACCATCAGAAGGTCATCATCCTCATTGATAGTGGTATTACCCATAATTTTATTCATCGCCGCATTTCCCAAGAAACAAATTTATATATCCAAGCATCAACAACTTTCAAATAATGATTGCCAATGGTGGGTCCATGAAATGTGGGGGGCATTGTGAAAATGTGTGTCTCCAAATTGGTCAGTACCACATGAAATCTCATATGTTTGCTATTGACATGGGTGGTTGTGACATTGTGTTGGGGGCCAAATGGTTAAGGGATTTTGGCCCCATTCTCATGGATTTGAAGGAATTAAATATGCAATTCAACCAGGAGGGCCAACAGTATAAGTTCCAAGTAATCACATCGCATGGAAAAGATCCTTAAAAAAGGTCACTCCAACATTATTACAAAACTCCATTCCATTCAAGCCACCAAGACACCCTCTGTGCCTCCTGACCTCCAATCCATCCTCTCCAAACATCAAGTTGTTTTTTCCATTCCCCGGGGACTTCCTCCTTCCTGTGGTGTTCATGATCATTCCATTCCCCTCATAACCGTAAACCTTCCTCCAAATGTTCATCCCTATCGTCATCCATTTTCCTAGAAAAATGAAATTGAGAAAAATGTTCAATAATTTCTCCTCGCAAGCGTTATCTGTCCTAGTACTAGACCCTATTCTTCTCCTCTGGTCATGGTACTTAAGAAAGAAGGATCTTGGTCCATGTGTCCTAAATTTCACACCCTCAACAAACTCACCATCAAAGACAAATTTCCCATTCCTATCATTGATGATCTCTTGGATGAATTAAGTGGTGCCCAGTTCTTTACTAAACTTGATCTTTGTTCTGTCTACCACCAGATACATATGAATGAGGAAGAAATTCCTAAGACTGCATTTCGAACTCATGAGGGCCACTATGAGTTCTTGGTCATGCCCTTTGGCTGGTGTAATTCTCCCTCCACTTTCCAAAGCCTCATGAATTGTGTATTCCATCCTTTTCTCCGTCATTTTGTCTTATTTTTATTTGATGATATTCTCATCTATAGTAAAACCTAGATAGACCATCTTTCTCATGTGGATCGAGTTCTTCAACTACTCTCTCAACATCAAATTTTCCTCAAATAATATAAATGTGATTTTGGAGCTTTGGAAGTCGAGTACTTAGGTCATATTGTTGGAAATGAGGGTGTCAAGGTCGATCCTAAGAAGATTGAAGAAATGCAGGATTGGACTCTCCCTAAGACTCTCAAAATCTTGCATGGTTTTCTAGGTTTAACAAACTATTAGTGCAAGTTTGTTAAGAATTATGGAAATATTGTGGCGCCTCTCACTACTCTCTTTAAAAATAATTMTTTCACTTGGACTCCAACAACTCATCATTCCTTTCAAGCCTTGAAGGAGACTATGTGCACCACTCCAGTCTTGGCCCTTCCTGACTTCACAAATACCTTTTTCCTGGAATGTAATTCTTTTGGGAGAGGAATTGGAGAAGTCCTTATGCAAGATGGCCGACCTTTGTCCTTTACCAGAAAACAAATTTCAGAGAAAAATTTGGGCCAATCAATCTATGAAAAGGAAATGTTGGATTTTTTTCATACAATGAATCTCTGATTCCATTATCTATTGGGGAAACACTTCCAAATTAAGACAGATCATCAGAGCCTTGAGTATGTTATAGAGAAATTTATTTCATCCCTGGAACAACAAAATGGGTGACTAATCTCTTTGGATATGATTATGAGATCGTTTACAAGAAAGGAAAAGGTAGTGTGGTTGCTAACTCTCTTTCAAGAAAATACGAAGATGAAGGGTCCCTTTTTTCCCTCTCCTTCATTGTACCATATTGGCTCCAATATATTCACTAGGAATGGCTACAATATCCCAAAATTTTGAGTCTGATCCAACAATTGCAAGCCAATTCTCCAGTTTCCCCAGGGTAATCTTGGAATAATGATGAGCTTCGCTACAAAGGCTACATGTATTTAAGTAAACAATCACAACTTAAATCCATAGTGCTTTATGAGCTTCATGCTACACCCATAGTTGGGCACTGAGGTTTTACTAAAACCTATGATAGGGTCAAACGTTCTTTTCTCTAGGATGGTATGAAACATGACATTCTCACTATTGTGGAAGAATGTGATGTTTTCCATTGAAACAAGGGAGAAACAATCAAAGCCTTGGGCAAACTACAATCACTTTTTCTCCCATCCTCTATTTGGAGGAATATCTCTATGGATGTCATTGTTGGCTTACCTAAATCTGGAAATAAGTCAGTCCTCATGGTGGTAGTTGATCATCTTTCCAAGTATGCTCATTTATGTGCTCTTCAACACCCATTCACCACCTCCACTCTGGCTCAAATTTTCATGGACTAGATCTTAAAGCTTCATGGCATGCCTCATTCTATTGTTTCTAACAAAGATCCCACTTTTACCAGCAATTTTTGGCAAGAACTGTTCATGTTATAAGGCACACAATTTAATCTCAGCACCACCTATGATCCCCAGACTGATGGTCAAACTAAAGTTTTCAACAAGTGTTTGGAAACATATTTGAGGTGTTTTGCATCTGAACAACAAAAATTAGTGGGCTCAATGGTTACCCCTAGTTGAATGAAGGTAAAACACTTCTTACCATACACATACTTGCATGGCTCCTTTTGAAGTGGTATATGGACAAAAGCCAGCTTCAGTTCTATCATACATGCTCGATGTCTCAAAGGTCTAGGAAGTTGACAAAACTCTTATTCTTCAAGAGGCTATTCTCCATACCCTCAAAGATAATTTGGTCATGGCTTAGAATGGAATGAAGCAACAAGAATATCAAGGTCGCTCAGAACGTCAATTTGCTGAAGGGGACCAGGTGTTTCTTCGAATGCAACCTTATAAGAAGACTTCACTCAAGGTTGACCATTGTCAGAAACTGACACCCAAATTTTATGGTCCTTGTACAGTTCTCAAGAACGTGGGACACATGGCCTATCAATTATCTTTTCCAAGTCATTCTAATATCCATCCTATTTTTCATGTCTCCTTCTTAAAGAAGGTGATTGGAACTAAGTGCCAAAATCAAACTAGTCTTCCCGAGTTTGATGAAGGCTCGATTTGGTTGTAACCACAGGAAGTATTGGACCAGTGTGAGCATTGTCTTTGTCAATGCACCATCAAAGAAGTGTCAGTACAACGAAAATATACAACTCTAGTTGATGCCACTTGGGAGCCAACTACCACTCTGAAACGATTTCCTCATCTCAAGCCTTAACAACAACATTGTTTTTAAGGGTGAGGGCATGTTAGGTACCTAATCTCCCTAACCCCTCACGTAGGTAGAATAATATATTTTCCATGTAATAAAGGCCAATATTAATAAGTCCTAGTAATGAGGAAGAATAAGTCAAATGTAAAAAGACCTAATAGAATCTTTCGCTTCTAGAAGATCTTCCTCTAGATTGTTCTTTTGATAGATAGATTTAGTAAAAATAGGAATCGAGGGCATGATAAGTCTTGTATTGAGAATTATTGTAATAGAGATCTTCTTTGTTGGAGTTTGCCACCTTGAAGAGGCAAGTGAACATTGTTTCCTATCAATAAAGGCATTATTTTGGTGTTGTGGTTTCATCTATTGTGTTGTTCTCATGTTATTCTCTACAATATTTTTTTTTCATCTATTGTAATAGATATGGTGCCTTATAGGTATTGTCCTTTAATTTTATATTTAATTTCAAGATTTGAAGACATAATCATATTAATATTTCTACTTTTTTTGTTATGCCCATTTCCATCTACAACCTAAATGCAATGTTGTCAACCATCGAGTTTAAGAAATATTTCCATAGTATTATAAATGCACTTGTTTGGAGTGGCTAACACTTAAAAATAAATAAATCATTGTGACTACAAATACCAAACATATTGTGTGTTAAACCCGCCACACCTTTTCCTAAAAAAAAAAACATTACTTAGATTTCATGTAAGGTTTATACATTTATTTCCATTATCATATCAAGCAGACGTTTCCTACAAGTGTTACTCTTTTACATCACCTTAGTTGCACTTTTGGCCAAATTAATGATTTTCAGGATGGAATGTGGTCACCTTTCTGCATCCACCTTCAAATAACTTCCTACATCTATGGGTGATATGTGCATTTCTATTGAAAACCCTTTGATTGGTGAAATGTTCTCCTAAATTTCAAGATCTGAATGGAAGGGGAAGATCCATACTTGTAGAGTGTGGCCAACGAGTGCAAGAGTTACTGCAATACTTTCAAGATACTACAATGAAATTAGTTAGGGGGATAACATGATGCTTGTTGGAAGACCCCTATATAAGTATTTTCATTTGCTAGCCAATATGTTATTAGCTAGCACTATTCTAGTAACTAACTAGAATTGGAGAAAGGAAAAAAAAAAACTAGAGAAAAGAAATCTTGTTTGTTTACTAAACAGAGCCAAATCAACTAATATGTTACTTTCATCCCTATCAAGAATGGAAGGCCATGTTAATTTTACATGGTTGGAAGGTCGATGATATCGCTTATATTTGATAAATTAATCTAGTGCTAGGTGAATGGAGAAGTTGTGCTACTCTCTACAACTTCTACTTGGACACCATAGAGAATCTCTTACACTATTGTCGGGAACCTGAAAATGTTCAAAATAAAATCACAGGAACAAAAACTAATACAAAACCAAAAATCCTTATACAAGAGAGAATTAAAATGATATATTAGATCTATTGTGTGTCAAATAAAAGAGAGTGTCTGCTATATATAACATTGGAAGAGATAGAATGTTAGTAAAAATTGTCTATCAAAGATGGGAAGATAAGAATTCCTATGTAATCTTACAACTAACAATAGTTTTTTGCAATGGAAAATAATACTA
>JASDQU011403185.1:4906-43311 GCA_032191745.1 Picea mariana
ATTATGTTTTCTAAACAAAATTCTAGAGGAAGATCTTTCTAGAAGTGAAACAACCCCCAACTTGCCCTCCCTCTTGAGAAAAAACCTTGTCCTCAAGGCTTTAGATGAGGAAATTGGTACAATGGCATGATGACATGGTCATGATTGGAGGTTACATGACAGTACACAGCCCATGAGTGGCCATTGTTTATGTTCAAATTTTCAATTTATGATATTCATTGTTATAGTGAAATGGATGATTGTGATTCATTGTGAAATCACTAGTCTATCAACAATTGAGGAAGTGAGTTTTCATGAGATATTTAAATATGCTTGTCAAAACCTACCAAAAAGTGTGCCCACTTACAAGAATATGTAATTAAAAACTCCCAATCACCACTGATCTAAGAGACACCTATAGAGTGATTGTGTGTGCAGTGAGACATGAACTAATGTTGGTATGAATGATGATGTGGTAGATG
Organism: Picea mariana; assembly: GCA_032191745.1. NCBI lineage: Eukaryota > Viridiplantae > Streptophyta > Pinopsida > Pinales > Pinaceae > Picea > Picea mariana. The sequence continues at coordinate 5,368 of JASDQU011403185.1, forward strand.
ATTTGACGAAGGATGTGGGATGTTGTTGTGGCCAGTATGGATGGTGACATTTCCAGTATGGAAGGTGACATGGCCAACTTAATCGTCGAAACCAAAACTTCTTTTATGATAAATATCAATGCATGAGATCTTCCCTTATACATGATTGGATGGTCGATAATGTTTTCCTTCTTTTAACAATTCATCGACAGCTGATCATTTTCCATATCGTTTTTCATGTTGAATTGTTTATGAGCCAATGTTGATGTGCCTGTTGGTGATCGGTGGAAAACATTAGCAAGGGAAAACTTACTTTATACCGATCTTACTTAAGTTCGATGAGTTCATCGACATCGACGAAGAGGAGTGCATACTTGTTAAAACATTCCGCCAAAACACCCAACTAACAATGCTCAAGGCTATTTGTATTGTGATTGTGTGAGTAATGATAGAACAAATGAAGTGGTAAATGACATGGCATTTGACGTGGAAAGGAATCAGTATGGAAGATGAAATTACAAGCTTAGGTGGCATATGACATGGATGGTACAAATAAAGATGTGGAAGGCAATGTGTCCATGGATGTGGTAGCTGACCTATGTTCAAATGGGGTCTACTATGTGGTAAGGTTAAATGGTGAGGATTTAAATATTGGGATGATCAAATGAATGAGATATGTTTTGAGGTTCATGATTCATCAGCATTGGGATAAAACAATTTGGTCTATTAAGGACTCAATGAATTTTTTCGATGTCTAATGTCTTTGTCGATGATTGGCATAATATGTTTTTTCATAAAATTGACTATAAATTCTATTGACATCGATGGATCCATCAACACTTTCAAAATTATTTTATCAAGATCGGTATTTTGGTAAATTTATATTCTTCTTCCTTTGGCCCAAACCCCCCATGAGTTCATCGACATGTTTTGAAAAAGGTTGTGATTTCTCTCTTTTGTTTTTCTTCCCTGATGCAAAACATGCGAGTTTTTGGATTTTATTGATATTTTTGAATGAAAAGAAGCCAAATGGAAAAATGCATAAACTTAACAAAGGAAAAATATGCAACCTATGTAAAGCTAAAAGAAGAAGGCACAAAATGATTAAAAGGAAAAGTGGTACCCAAAAATTGAAATTTTTAAGGGTGTTTGGAGGACTCAACAAATGGTGATTCACTAGACAAAACCAACATCTTTGCTTATGCCTTCGATGACAACCAAAAAATTTCAAGTAACATAGAACTAGAACAAGAAGAAAAACCAAAAACACCCATACATCCCTCTATATGTAAATTATAAGCCATTCTTTACCTTGTCATGGGGTTTTGATTTTTAACCAATCACAAAAGATAAGTCCTTTTGATCACTAACTCGCACTTTGAATAAAAACCAAATTAGATCTGACTTCTAGTATTAGGGTATTATTTTGTATAATCTCTAAGTAATCTTATCATTCTTCTGTTGTCGCTCTGCTTCCAGTGAATGTCCATAGCCCTAATGGAGTCACCTCGATATCATAGACCTTGCTTCATTGCCAGTGAGTATCCATATCCTTGGTGGAGATATATGCATTCCCTCCTTGACATCAAGATTCCCTTTTGAGTTATTTTCCTACCTCGTCACTTTTTTATTTTAATATTATAATGCAAATAATGTGTACCCATTACGGGACATTTTGTGTGATGAGAAGTTCTTGTGGGATAGGTATCTAAGTCTAGGAGGATGACATTTGTTGGTGAAAGGATGAATCATTCCCTTAGGATTTAAATATTACCCAATCCAAAAGAAGCAAGACATTCATTAATTTTACATTCATCATTTAGATCATGATTTCTAGAGTATATCATTTTTTTAATCTTTTCATATTTGATAATATCCATTACCACCACCGACAAAGAATTGTATTTTTTCAAACTCATATATAAGAGAAACTATAAGTACTTTCTAAATCCTACTCATGCTCTTTATAAACGTACTTTACTTTTGATATTTAAAGAAAATAAGGTTCATCAGAGAACTAGAATGTCCTATCCCATAGACCAGAGGATGAAAAATCAACATCCCCCGAAAATTATTCATGAAAAAACAAACAAAAGTCAAACATGAAAATCATGCAATAACAAACAAAACATGCAAAGTAAGAATCATGAAAATCAACTATGAAAATCAAAACTAAAACCATGCAACAAAATAAAATAAAATAAACCAACTAAACTTATGAAAAACAAAACCAAAGTTGAAGTCATAACATAATTGAAATCAATTCTAAGGTGAATGATTGAAATAAGAAAAAATCTTGTGTAAACAAAATTAAAAATCATAACTAAATTATAATCTGATGGCTTTTAATCAGAAAACCAAAATTTAGCCAACATTTTTTTCAGGAAATAAAAATAAAGTTAAAAAAACTAAGTTACTCTTACCCTAACCTACAATGGCTCAACCAATACTATTTGAAATCATAGATCCAATGTAACTGTTTAATTACCTCACTATTAATCAGGATATCAAGGCATCATGTAGGCTTGTGCAATTGAGGCATAAGGTATTGTTTCATTGAAAGAATTAAAACATTATGCAATTGTTTCAAAACAAAAAGTATTAGACACTTACTGGTTTCAGAAAATTTGTTGGAAAAAGATCATTCCAAGAAGCATCTAATGGTATCTTTAAAATCATTTTGGCAATATTGGGATATTAAAAAGGAATGCAAAGTTAAGAAGTGTATTTCTTATGGAGATTAGTTTTCATTCCCAAAATCAATCCAACTCGTATTTCTTCTTGTTTCAATCTATTGCTTTCATCATTTTGTATGATGATGGGATGACTTCTTGTTATTGTCCCTCCATGACGAGATGGAAATGTTGTTGGTAATCCTTGCTCTATATTTTATAACATTGGGATATTTTTAAAATTATTAGCGATTTCAGGTAGAATTATTTCTATGCATGATATATCAAATCTCAAATCCAATTCCTTAAAAGAAACATTGTCATAACAAATAGGACTATCATAATCAAACTTTGTTTCCTTGTATTCAAGAAATTCTAATTGCAAAGAATTATCAAAATTATGCACACTGAATGAAAATTTACTCTCATCGTGTGTTGGATCAATCCATCTTTGACAATCTCACTTCTTTCCTAGATAACTCTATATTTTATTTCCAAAAGAAGGGTCAACTATATGACAAGATGATGAATCAAATAAATCTGAGTAGAGGTCATAAAAGTTTTTATATTTTGAAATTGACTTGATTTCTTCAAAAAGATAATTTTCTCAAACAAAAAAATATTTATTATTATTTTGATATTTAGTTGATATAGCCTTATTGGTCTATTTGTTTTTAATTTATGTTGTAAATTTACTTATCTCAGTGAAGGTGTATAATTCATAGACAATATATTTTTCAATTTGTTCCCACTATTCATGACCATCAACGGAAGATACCATCTCTATATCAACTCCAAAAAATGATTCTTTGTCAAAGACTAGCTTGGAATCATCTTTTAAAATACCACCTTGAAACTATTACTTGAAATAATATTGTAAAAAATAAGAGACATGAAGATCATCATGAGATGCTTCAGTAATTGGAATAATTTCTTCATGTTTTAAAAAATATTGAAATTTTGTTATCCAAATCTAGATCAAAATCATGAAGAACCACTTCTTACATGTTGAAGGTGTTTTCAATTTCCATATTTTAGTTTTCTATAATATTTCCCAAGTTAATGAATTCCACGTCATTATTTTCAATAAGGGGCAAACAACTTCTTTCTGGTGATTCCACTTCTCCTAACTATAGTTGAAATGAATTTCTCTCAAGAAATAGTGAGAATGAAATATCAGGTGGACAATAATCATGATGCTAAGAATTTTCCTTGTTGTTTGAGAGCACACCATCTTCTTCAGGGAATAAGAGAAGGTATGTAAACTAGTAAAGGATTTCTTGGATGGGAGGTCTATTATTTTCAAGAAACCTACACCAAATTTGCATGAATCTTTGAAAAAAATAATAAAAGGGTTCATTTATGTTCCTAATAATTTATACTGGTTCATTACAAATCTCTTCATAACCATTGCCTTATCGATTACCTTCTTCATGACATGATGATATAAGTAATTCTGGTGGAGGATACTCTTTATAACTTAGATTCTGCTCATTAGTCCTTGATGAATCTTCTTCTTCAAGAAAAGAAAAAAAATAGGATCACAAGGTAAAACATTTAGATATAGAGGGTTTGTCACTTTCAAAGAATCTATCGTAAATTGGTACAAACCTTAATAAAAAAATCATCAAAAGATTCATCTTTCATTTTTCTTTTTTTTTAAGTTCAACACATAGTTCATCATAATAGTAGTTATCAACTGCATCTAGGAAAACTTCCATGAACTATTTCCAACTATGAATTGATACAACTGGTAATGCCTTATACAAAGCCTAAATTCTTCCTTCGAATGTGAAAGTAAATAATCTAAATAGCTCAACATCTCAAAAAACCTTAATATTGTTACATGCAACATTAAATTCACTAAGATTCCTACATGCTGAGGTCTTCTTTTCACCATAAAATTTTATTTTAGACAAGAGATATATTGTCATTTTTTAGATACCATGCAATGGTCTCAGGAGACTAAAAGCATGATCCCATGCAGGAATATCGATGAGACATGGGTTGTGATTACATTTTAGAACAATAGCTCCACATGGGCTGACTTGTCATCCATCCCTCTTTCTAGCGCCAATTTTGTTGAGGGGTCTAAATTCCCAATGCTCAAAAGTAATGATTAAACCTAAGGAATATCACTAATTAGACTCTTCCCTGTTTGGTATGGAATTATTCTTCGGGTTAATGGTCCGACAATCGTTCGATGGGATTTAACAATTGGTTGGTTTCTTTCTTTTGTTATTTTATTGTTTTATGTTTAGTGTCTATCTACTACAAAAAATAAATATATAAAAGGGCTTGAAGAAACTTGTTCTAAGGATAACCTATGGTGATATTAAATGAAATTAACTGACAACATTGAGATATCTAAGAAATACTTCTACTGAGAAACATTACTACATGATTACCTTCACAAAACATATAATGCAGAAAGATAAAACCTTTGTTCCTAGAAGTTAACTCTTGGAAACAATGGCTAAAAATAACCTTGTAGATGTAATTTATTCTTCCAAGAAGTATTTCTACAGAAAGATATAGAATAACAAGATACTCCTAGGAGAAACAAAACATTTTTCCATCTACTCCATCAATGATTATAGAAATAATTCTACAATGATTAATGTATTAAATAACAAAACCAAGATTACAAAAAAGAAACTCAGAAACTAATTAATAAAGCAATATTGAATATAACACCTAATGATTTATAAAATCACACAAGATGTCTATGACATTAATTCAAAAGGAAGAGTAATCCACAAAAAGTGAAATAATACACAGAAATTCAACAAACCAAAATGTCTTGACTCCAAAGAGTTTCTGAATTGAGCCTTCAAATAGTCCTCCACTTAAAATCCTCTTGAAGTCCCTCTAGAGATGAAAAATATCTTGAAAATAGTTCCAAATATCAAAGACTCTATACTAAGAGGTCGATATCTTTATTTATAAGATAAAAACTAATTTAATTATGGAATAAAAATAAAATTGACTTTATTAAAAGTCATGCAATCTCCTCATGTAATTTTCATATTCAATGAACAAAAGTATTGATAAATCATCCATGCGAAAATCCATGCATTTATCGACATATCCAATTAATTTTTGACTTCAATTCATGAATTCTCATCCTTGTAAATCTTTCCTTGATTAAAGAATCCAACCCATTGTTCTCTCTTTAGCAACCGCATGCATGCATCTTTAATTTATTTTTTATTTATTTTAGGTATAGTTAACTCCGAATGAGTTGTTCTTCAACCTTTAGCTATCATTCACTTCTAAAATTAGAATTTTCATGCATCTAGTCACCAATTCTTCCAACTCTGTTCTCATCCTTGTGTTTGTCAGCTGGTGGAAATCTACTAGTTTGCAGCATGTAATATTGAAATTCTTCTCACCATGCTAAATGATTCTCCTTTCATGTAACTAGATCATAAAAAATGTATATTAGGAAGAAAAATATATTTTTCATAAAAAACATTTATCATATAAAACAATTAATTGATCTTAAAAAAAATATTCAAGTCAGTTCCATGAGCCTGATTTCCATTATTTCATAAACCTGACAAAAATCATGCCAAATAAAAATAAAATTATATAAAAAAAGTTTTATTTATTGATGATACCTTTCCAATGATATATGGAATTCTCAAAATGAGGATAAGGATAAAAAGTTGTCACTAAAATACTATAATAATTTTACATGTAGATTTATTTCAAAACCCGTAAACAAACAATGCCAAATCATGGAAACATTATATATATAATGTTATAGAGATCAATGAGACATTTCAAATGATATAAGGCATGCCTCAAATAGAGTTTGGGATCAATCGTTATCACAAAAGTTTGAAACTAGGTTTTTCCCTCATCGACAACTCTTAGAACATTTTTTGCGCTCGGGAAAACATGGCATTTTTCAGAAAACATCATGTGGGAGGATCAATGGTCCAGATCCATTATCAGTTATGATTATATGGTTGGGGTTTCATTTCATCGATTATCGACGAATGGTTGCTACTCTTTACACACTCATAAGATTTTCGTCGATGTCTATAGTTCATCGGTGCTTTTTGATCTTGTTTGTTTGGCATGGATTATTAATATCAAAGGGTGACATGGCAATACATGTGGGTATGTATGATGATGTGATAGGATATGTATCAACTAAGGTTTTAGAGTAAATTATGAAAAATTACATGGAAAGGTATGACTAGACACATGGCATGATGACATGGTCATGTATGGAGGTGATGTGGCAGTTCGGAGCCCATGAGTGGCCATTGTTTATGTTAAAATTTTCAATGTCTGGGATTCACCATTATAGTGAAATGGGTGATTATGATTCATTGTAAAATTATTAGTTTATCGACCATTGACGAAGCAATTTTTCATGGGATATTTAAGAATGCTCATTAAAACCTCTCAAAAAGTGTGCCCACTTACCAGAATATGTAATTAAAATATCCCTATCATTGATGATCTAAGAGACACCCATATAGGGATTGTGTACGTAGTGATGCATGAGATGAATTCGGTACGAATAATGACATGTTAGATGATTTTGTGAAGGACTTGGCATGCTTTCGTGGATAGTACATATGGTGACATGGTGAGTTTAATGTGCCCTAGCTTAACCAAGGAACATTACTTGTAGAAAAACACATAAATTCAAAAATGTATTTTTCTAATTAAGTCTTGTAGCTTAGCAGCTATGAATTGAAGACATTTTTAACTAACATATGATACCCATAACAAAATGCGTCTATAACATTCTAAAATAACGTAATGGAGCCATAAAACCATTTACAATAACACATAAAGACCATTTTCATTTATAGGGTAAAATAAATCCATAAAACTCATAAGAGAAACTCAAAAAATAAATAAACACTTATCTTTTAAAAGGATTTTTCAATCAGCTGCTTGGGGAGGATGTTCCACCCAACCATAGACACGTTGTTCCAAATCTCAATAGCATGTCACGTCTTATCTGGGGCTAGGAATCCAAAAGAGAAAGGTACCTCTCACAGTCCACTCACAACTTTAAATCCACCACCCAATGGTATTCTCCTATACCTAACCTGAATTTCCTCCATATCTCTTCCTCTTCACCTTCCCAACCCAACGAATGTACCCCTTCACTAATCTCACTCCCTTAGGAATTTCATTTTTTTATGAGGGTCTCTCTAGAATAGATAACCATGAATCTCTCAATTGGGAACTCAAGGGAACTTGCTTCCAGGAAAACTACTAGCAAAAACAACAACAACACTTGTTGTCACAGTGAAACTCGCCTAAGAGTTCACTCTCCCATCTTGATAACCTGACTCTTCAATTTATAGATCTATTATGCTCCAAACATGCTCCAACGTTCTCTAAGTTTCTCCTAGGATTATTATTTTAGCTCTAGTGCTCTTTTTCCTTTCTAGTTTTCCTTGTTGTTCATGCAAAACTCTATGTGGAAAACTCTCTATTGTCCCCAATAAAAATTTGCTCTATTTTCCCAAGATGATTGACTTCTCACTCTACCAAATGTGGATTGTACTACAACCCCATGCTTCCACTAACTATGGATGTCACTTCTACACCCACCCCTAATAGGAAATTAATGATTGGGCTCTGATACACTCAAACAAAAAAAAATAAGTTATCCCCAATGATAATAAAATTTAGAAATATGGGTTGAATTAATACCCATAATTAATTTCTTCCTTGGGTTCCTCTTGGAATCTCCTAGACATTTTTATACATTCCCCCTCTTGTGGATAAATTGACCCCCATCTCTATCCATATTCCTAGAAGTTGTTGTCACATTATATTTATTAAAAACAAAAATACATTTCACATATTACATAGCTTGGCCATAACCATATTCATATTTACATTATGCATGATTAAAATGTGGATTATAGTGGGGATGTTACATTTGAACTCCCCTACAATTTTGTTTCATCCTCAATGCACACAATTTCGATATAAATATACAATTTACATCACAACAATTTAAGAAATAAAATTCTACAATTTAACAATTCCAGCAATAGTTCTAATAAAAATCTCATATTCCTATTAACTTATTGACCCAAGGAATGCACCATTCATTTATCAGGGATATCCCAAGGAATGTGCCATTCTTTTATTAGGCCCCCCATCATAGTTTGGCTAGTACTCTGAGATGCGATCATGGAACTCTAGCTTCCCAAAATGGAGTCTTGCATTATGTTTTATTCAAAATAGTCAAAACTTTGAGGGTATTTCTCCCGCATAGCTTATTCATGCTCCCATGTTGCATATTTAGGACCGTAATAGGTCCATTGAACCTTTATTGTCCCTATGGGATTTTTCTTGAGCACTTTGAATTTCCGATCCATGATGCGTACTGGTTCTACCTGAAAATCACCTTCATTTTCCACCTGGATCACAGTTAGATCAATTATGTGGTTAGGGTTAGGCACTATTGTTCCTGAGTTTATACTAAGGCTACAAGTATAATGTCAGGCATTAGGAAATGAGGAAAACGTTTCAATGTTTTCCTTTCACCACATAAATAATAGAGAAAAGTTCTTTGAAACGAATTAATATTATAACAGCTCAGAGGTTGTTTCTCACATTTGAGTTAAATTTGAAAAATTAAATGAAATGAAAGAAAAAAAACACAAAGTTGCTAATCAAAGCAACACATCAATTACTGAATAATCTTACTCTGTAACAGAAGAAGAAAGTGAGCGATATAAATTTCAATGAAGTGTAAAATATAGCATCTAATCAACATCCAGGTCTTGTATTAACTAATAGTGAATACAGAGGAAAATATGTTTTTTATTAGATTACTAAGTATAACATAACCAGAGTAGAGGTTGTACTAAATTGCGATTTGCATTCATCAAAGAAAGTATATGAAAGTATGTGGGAATATGGAAAGACAAAGAACACATAACTCATAATAGACGAGATGTAGAATCTCTGGCCTGCATTTGTATTCATTCTCATTAAAGAGAGTCTTCTCCTTTACAATCGGCAAAAATCATCCCTAGTTTCTTTATCAAAATGTATATTTGTACTAGACTAAAACGTTTCAAATTCTATTATTCTAAAATTTTCGGTTACAAATAAAAAGATGAAACATTTCACTTCGTTATCCCTTGTCTTCCTTCATGCTAGTCGAGTGTTTTCCTTTCTTTGTCCTCTAGCTCCAAAATAGGATGGAATAAACAACTATATTACTGGCCTCCATAAGTCTTCCTTTTCCCCTGTTCAATACAATTGACACACGTTTCTACTAACTGGGCTATCAACATGGGAAGTTTACTTTGGTCATTTACTTTGAAAGTGTAGCACTTCCTTTCCAACTATGGCAGTCTTTCTCCTATTTTCCTGTCTTCTATAAAAATAGACAATAATTGTAGGTTTCGTTTTATCAACCATTTATCTATTTGGGCAATATCGACCTGTTTTATCTGAGATATTTCAACTTGGTCTCTTTCCATATTTTCCTTGATATCTAGCAGATGTTTAACTATGTTAATTTTTCCCAACGTTCCAGAGCTATTCTCCTGATCGAGATCTAGCAATTTTTTATTTATTACGCCAAATGTTTCTTCACAAGAGTCTCTCACCTCTTTAGCCATTTTTTTGTTCTCTGATAGATTATGCTCCCATGCTTTTAACAGGATGTTACCTCTGGTTTGTTCTCGAATAAATAATCTGGAGGCGATGACCATTTCCTCTTTCGTCGTTGATATAATAGCCTCCTAGAAATTACTTTGAGCCACCTTAGCTTCTCTCTCTCTTAAGGTGATTTTGTCTAAGGCTTGATCTATCAACTGAAAATGATCCTGGATGATTTCTATTTTAGTAAGTAGACTATGTCGAGATTCTTCTATATTCTTTTGTATTTTCGTGGCTTGATTTCTAAATATCGTTATATCTATGATTTGTCTTTCAATAGAATTTAATTTAGATTGCAGTTGTTTTATTAACTCCTCCTGTTGACTGATCTGTGCTTGACTTGTCTGAGTTGACTGTTGCATTTGCTCAAGATTAGATTTGAGCTGTCTGATTTCCTGTTGGCTGACTGCTCTATTTTGTTTAAAGTCTTTGTATGCCTCATTCATGGTATTTGTCTCTACAACTACTATCTGAGTCCGTAATTTGCTAATCAACATGTCCCTTTGTTTCAACCATTCCTTCAAGGTTCCAACTGAATATTGTTGGTCGTTGCATAAGCCCCCAATGTTCCTGCTATCTCATCGGTGAATTATTCCTCTTCTAAGGCTTCTACATCCATTAATATTTTGTACCTTTAGCCTGTTGCACCCACTTTTTGGTATGTTTCTTGCTTCACCACGAACTTCCTTTTCTTACTAAAAAAGAAATCGCTAGGAGGCAATTATTCTATAGAGATAGGTGTTAAATCCTCTTTAAATATTATCTCTGCATTGGGGTTCCCCTTTGTATATTGTAAGGGTGTGACAGATGGAATGGGACTACTGATTTCTTTGGATGCTTGTTTCATGATAGCATTTGTTGCTGGTTCATTTGATGTATACAATGGAGTATTTTCTACCTCTTTCGAGGGTATTTCTGTTTGATCCTTGACCTATTTACTTGGTGTATCTTTCAACAGAGGTCCTTCTTCTCATTTTGAGATCTCGGTTACCAGATTTGAGGTCTCAGTTTCTTTTGTGCTCCCCTCAGCCTCTTATTTGCTAGAGTTTATAGTCGTTGAACTGTTGGTTTCTGTTTGTTGTGTACCTGGAGTTTTTTCCCTGCAAAACTTTGGGGAGGCCACTTCTCCAGTGTTCCTAAAATCTGTAAAATCTGATCATCCCTTTGTACGAAAGATATTGGACACGAATTAAAACACCCGAGTAGGATTTCGCTGCTCGGAACATCGCGTCATGAGGAGAGTATTCGTGCTCATATCTTTTTAGACCATAGTTTGCCATATGGTTACCCACGACCTTCTGAGGATCGTGTTTCTTAAATTCAATGTCTACTAGTTTCATTTACTCCAAGGCCATGGCCTCCACTTTGGCATGACCAAAATCTAATAAAGAATATGTACCAATATGTATGGGAAAGGATGGCCATACCTTTTTCTGAACTCCTTTGAGTTCTTTTCTTATCCTACCGAGCAAAGTTTGCCTGGAAATTTCTCGATATACTAGCTTTTCTGGTAAGAATAGTGGCAAGGCATATGGGGGAACAGAGCAACCAAAAACCCTAATATACAAGAATTGTTCTTCTATGTACCAGTATGCCACATTTTTTAAGTTTGCCATGACTTTATCTGAAATTTGGGGAGGTCGATGGACAAAGATAACGACATGCATTAGTACCATTACACAGTTGAAAATATCATAGACGAAGCCTTTGGCTTTATCTTCCCATAGTTTGGAGTGGTACACATGAATAGGTTCTGCATTATTTGGATTCCAACTCCAGCTCATTAATGGAAAAGGTTTCATGAAGCAAACGACATCCATAATGTAAGTATACATGAAAAATGAAGTTGTTTTCCCACTTGCTCTTTGTGCTTGATATTCTGTAACTTGGTTGGCTAGACTGTTTGACAACAATTTATCCCAGTCGAAAGAGTACCCCTCTGCTACTGTGTGGATAAGCGATACCCATGGGAGAAAAAAATGTGCAGTATTCTCTCTTCCATAAAGCCTGCATACCATCATCACTACATACATAAATTTTGGTTGTAACGAAGAGATTGTGTATATACCATGAGTGTCTACTTTGAACGTTCCAGGGTGTGAGCACCAATCTTTGATCAGGTCGGATAATATTTTTCCAAATTTCTTGCATTCTTTATTTTTGAAACCCTCTAATAATTCAGCATTATAAGTAAAATTGGGTGTGGGGGAAAATTTGTACATTGCCTGCAGATGCTCTGGCCTAAATTTCCCAACAACCACCTTCTGCACGTTAAATATTGTCCTAGTCGGGATATCTACGTGATCCAATGCCCATTTAATCATATCAAAATAGGGGAAAAGTTACGGCCTTGTTGTTACCTTTTGCATCCCCGACTGAGTGACCACTTTGTATTTGATATACAAGTATTCTTTCTCGTTGTCACTCAAGTCATCTGGGAAGTTTATCAGCTCGTATTACAATATGTTGAAAAATTGTGTCCATGTTTTGACAGTGTTGATGTTTCTAGGCAAGGTATCAGAAATAATATATGATCTCTAATATGAACTTTCACCAGTTGTTTTGGGCATTTTTCGTGGAGCCATGATATAAAATATCAAGATTATATTTCATGTTATAGAGGATGAAAATACAACAATGGTCATCTTTCTAAACTATCTTTGTGAAACTAGAATGAAATTCAAATAATGACGGAAATTATTTTGCTTAGAGTAATCGACTCTGTGTGGGTCCGACACAGCATTTAATTATTTTCATAGAAAGTTTTGGAAATAAAGAAAGATCTTACTTTCAATCATTTCCCTAATTCGCTTATAAATGCCATAAATGTTTGATATTTCATGACTTGGGATGATAGTAGAAACATTTAATTCTTTACCCATAAGCTTTACAGGTTAAAAGTTGTTTAAGATGTTAATTAAACTGGTGTAATCCTTTAATTAATCACAATTAGTTCTTAATCCTTTTTCGACGTTCGTAGTCTCAAACGATTTTATTCTTAGTATTGGGCCATGAACCCCAAATTTGCGATATTGCAATTTTGGTTAATTAACTTTGATTAGACTTAATTTTTTAATTGATCGTGAATAGTTTATAAATTTTGCAACCTAGAGTATCGGGGTTACCAAGATGTCATTTTAAGGTAAAACTGTCGAATTGTGAATTCGCGATAAAAATTAACTAATGTTAATTATCATTAGTCTTGTGATTAACCAGGTTTATCTTAAGTCGCTTTCGCAACTTCGCACAACAGACATTCGAGGGTCGCTCAAGGCATGACTCCTAAATCGTGAAAGTGTGATGCATTAATATGGTGATAATCGCTGCTTAATTCTTTGATGATCATGATTAAACTTAACCTAACTTCGCTATTTCGCATGTCGGGACATTGAGAGCTTTGACATGTATAACCGTTAGATCTGTGAAATCCCGAAATATGAGATTTGAGGTTTATGGTTATCATTTTTGTTATTTGGCAGAGTGGGCAGCTTCAACCTTTTGGTAACTCGAGTATTTTAAAAAATATATGTGTTCCAACATAGGCTCCATCTAGGGATCTCGTCTCCCTATGGGACGAGAAGAACAGTAGACCATGTGCCTTTATTGGGTAAATGGAGTCATTACTTTATTTTTGTGAAACGTTTTCAGAAAGAGGGTACATATATAATATGAGATTTCATATTTATCTCTGAAGGATTTCGAAACTTAATCATTACTAATCTCAATTTTAGGTCCTTTGATGACTCCATCTTCCTTGAAACTGATTTCAGGTCTTCTTAAGTTAATAAAAAAAACCTTAGGAATTCTAATAGGTTATGTCGATCTTTCTTGCATCAAGTCAAAGTAATTTCGGTGTTTTTTTAATCAGGGAGTCCTGCGTGAACTTGGGATGTGGATCTAGTCGAAAATAAAATTGGTTACCAGAGTACAATATAATTCATGTATAACATCCTTACAGATATCTTAGACATTGCTTCACTTCCAGCGAGCCTGTTCAGTACCCCGGTGAAGTTATCTGATTAGCTTTATTGAATTTCCTTTCACCACTTCAGTTTGTAAATTTGCATTTAAATGCCGAGACGAGGGAAATCATTTAATGAATTTCCTTTCATCATCTCTTTTTTTGGACTAGATGTGGGCAATCATTTTTGAATTTCATTTCACCATCTGTCTTATACTTTCTTTTTAAAACATGAAGTGGGGGCAATCAATTTGTATAAACTATACTCGGGGTGATATCTGTTAATAATTTTGGCAACATAGGTCTGTTAACTCACTTTGATTACTCTGGACAAGTCTTCTTTTGACCTTCGAAACATCTTAGTCTGCAGAAAAAATTATTGGGGATTTCTTTTATTTCCAGGGGCCTTCTTCTGAGAAAGACTAATCATTTAAAACCTTTTAAAAGAAATAAGAGAGTTAGTATTAGCCTATACATACTTTTGTTCAGTAGAAGCCCGAGGAGCCATGAGGAGTTTCTAAATATTCATTTGTCATCTTTCAGAGGTAAAGTGTAACCCCTCCTTCCTCTGTGGAGGCCATGGGGAGGCATCTGGAGTCAAGGGGAATGATACCAAAGATTTGAACAGGGTGACAGAGGGGTTTCAAATTTCATAAACATGGTTGTTATTACGGAAACCCGACTCTTGAAAAATGTTCTCTGAGTTCACTTTATTTCTTTTGTTTTCGTTTATTTTAATTTTATCCAGATGATCTCTTTTATGATTTTATTTTGAAAAATCATTCTTTTGATAATACATCTAGCAAGTATCTTTATACATATAAGACCGTTGTTGCATCAGGTGATATTCTTTGGAAATCTAAATAATTTAGAGACTCATACCTTTGATTCACCATTCCTCCCTCATCTAAGTAAATTATTTATTTATCACTTGTTTCAGGATAACCAATATTTCTGATATACAACCACTTGTTTGTCTCCTTAGTAATGTTTTAGCTATCGACAACAATCCTGTGTAAAAACAACATGAAGAGTGTCAGGGTTTTACAGGTCACAACGTTCAATGTGTAAATTATTTTACATTCACTTTTCTATGAAATCACTAACCTCTTTTATTTACAATGGAAGTAAGACTTACCTAAAAACTATAAAAAATAGAAAACACAAACTGGTATATACAATGGGATTTTGGAAATTGTTTATTGCATATAGTTCTTAAGATAACATCCGTTGATAGGGGCGTTTAGGATTTTACCATCCAAATTTTCTAGCAGAAATGAGTTCTTCCCTTCAAAGGTTGTAACTTTGAAAGGTCCATATCAGATATGATTGAATTTGCCATGTTTGGCCAAGTCTTCTCTACTAGCATCCCATTTCAAAACTAAGTCACCAGGGAGGAATTCTTCATCCTTAGCCTTATGATCAAATAGGGATTTCATGTTGTCTTGATATTTCTGAAGTTTTTCATCCACTTCGGCCCTATTTTGTTGAACTTCGAACAATTTATTTATTCTTCTTGTAACATGATTTGGTTCTTCCTTTTCATCTTGCCAAAGTTTCATTATAGGTAGAGCCAAATTTTTGGGTAGTACTACATTGATCCCGTATACCATTTGAAATGGAGAAGTTTCGATCGATTTCTTGGTGCCTATCTAATTTACCCACAAGGCATATTTCAAATGCACATACCAAGATTTCTTATTTTCGTTCAAAACCTTTTTTATTATGGTGATTAAGATTTTGTTTGATGATTCAACTAACACATTGCCTTGAGGATAGTACATTGTAGAATGAACCAGCACAATATTTTATTTTTGGAAAAAACTAACCATTTCCATAGATTTGAATTCCTAGGCATTATCTTTAACTATCTTCCAGTGACAACCGAATCTAGATAATATATTTTCCTCCAAGAAATTTATTACCACCGAATCTGTCACTTTCCTGGTCGGGATAGCTTCTACCCATTTGGTGAAATAATTTGTAGCGGTCAAGATACATATATGTTGTGCGCTGGAGTGTGGATTGATTTCACCTATAAAATCTAACCCCCATTGTTGAAAATGTGCTTCCATTTTAACCGGGACAAAAGGTAACACCAGGAGTTTCTGCTTGCCTGAAAATAATTGGCAGGAGTTACAGGCTCTTATTTTTGCATTCACATCTGCGAATAACTTAGGCCAATAATATCCTTCTCTCCAGATTTTATAGGTTGTTTCTCTCCACGCATGATGTCCTTCGCACACTACTTCGTGAAATTCATTTATAACTGTTTTTGTTTCAGATTCTACTAAACAAACTAGTAGAAAACCTAGAGGGTCTTTCCAATACAAATGGCTTTCTGAGATACAATACTTTATCGCATGCAATTTCAATGTCCTAGTATTATACGGAGACATATCGTTTGGGCATTTCAAAGTCAGAAGATAAGATACTATGTCTTTATACCAACCTGAAGATGCAAACTTCTCTTCGATTCTGGTTGTAGCTATATCGTCGTCGAATTCGTCTATGTCTAAATATCCTTCATGCTCTTGTAGGTTATTTATTCCAAGTGATATGAAATTTGATTTGGCTAGTAGCTAAGCCAAACCTTTTCCCTTTACAAGCTTTGTCGGTTTTACCTCTAGATCGAATTCTTGAATTTTAGCAAGCCATCGGCCCCTCTTCCCATCACTATCAGGCTGAACCAATATATCCTTAATGGAGCTAGTGGGTACATATGCAATGATCTTGGAATGCAGTACGTAGGTTCTGAAAGATTTTAGTTCTTTCACCATGGAATATGCATGTTTTTCCATTATGTCGTACCTCAACTCCATGCCTCTAAGGCTCTTATCGGAAACGTTATTGGTTTCTTGAAACCCTCTTTGTTCTTCTGGAGGAGTACTGCCACAATTGTATGTTTCGATGCAAACGAAAAGATAAAAAGTTCCTTTAGATAATCAGGGCTTGCCAGTACAGGTGCTTCACCTATAATTTTCTTGATGTGTGCAAATGATGTTTTTGCTTCGGTCATCCATTTAACTTTGTTCTTCTTCTTGAGTATATCTATAATCAATTTCACAATTTTAGTAAAGTTCGGGATAAATCTCCTCAAAAAAATTATTTCCCCTAAAAATGAATGGATTTCTTTTACATTTCTAGGAATATTTATAGTGTCAATAGCTTCGACCCTTTTAGGATCGATTTTAATTCCATTCCGAGATACAATATGGCTCAAGAGTTTACCTTCTTGCATCGCAAAGTGAGATTTATTGGGATTTAGAGACAAACCAAATTTGCGACATTTCTCAAATGTTTGTTTGAGGTTGATTAGATGTTCTTCATCAGATTTGGAAAAAACGGTTCGATCATCAAGATAAATAACGACAAATGTATTTCTTTCGTCGATGAAGGCAATATCCATAGCTTGCTGGAAAGTAGCACCTGCATTCATCAAACCAAAAGGCATTTTTTCATACATAAATGTACCCCATAGGCTGGTGAATGTTGTCTTTTCTTTATCATCTTCGTTAACAACAATCTTATTGTAACTGGAAAAAACGTCGATCACTGATATTCTATTTTCTCCGACCACTTTTTCTAGAACATGATCCATTTTGGGTAGCAGATAATTGTCTTTGAGAGATGATTTATTTAAATTTCTAAAATCTACACACAGTCTGATTTCTCCACTCTTCTTCCTAACCGGGACCAGATTAGCTACCCACTCAGAGTACTTGAGTGCTACAATTATTTTAGCATCTAGGATCTTTTTTACTTCTTTTTTGACCATGGTAAATAATACGGGATTGATTTTCCTGAGCTTTTGTCTGAAAGTTTTAACACCTGGCTATAAAGGAATCTTGTGTTCAATCACAGTGGTGTCATAATTTCTCAGCTCATCATAATACCAAGAAAAAAAATATTTATATTGCTCAAGTAAATCTCCATACTTACCTTTCATCTCAAGAGGAAGATATTTTGATATTTTTACTATTCTAGGCTTTTCTTTGGTACCGATATCGCAATATTTGACTTCTTTTGGTTGAGGTTGTAGAGTAGATTTTAAAGGCATGTCATTTTGGTCAAATAGTCTTTCTAAGGGGATTATACCTTTATGGATTTGGTTGTTTTTTAGTACTAACATGCGATGATTCGCGATATTTTATTGGAACTCTTGTGGGTCCTCCCCTTCTTGCATAATCCAAGCATGGTCATTCTGGTTTTCTTGGTCAATATGTGTTTCAGCGAAGTCCTCCACCATTTCAAGGAACTTTATGATTTTTTCATCATATTCAAACACCTACCAATGTTTTATATTATTTGGTATGGAAGGTGTGTGCCTCACCTCTATGTGATACTTTAATTTGAAATTCGTAGGAGGTACGAAATTCGAGGCTTCTTTGGCTAATGAATCGGCCTGTAGATTTTTTGTACAGGGAATGTAATGAACATTAACTGATGAGAAAACAAATTCCATTAAATCCCAGACACAGTTTCTATAAGATCTCAATCTCGGGTGTTTGGCCTGGTACTGTTGATTTACTTGTTTCACAATTAATTCTACATCTCCATAAACTTCCAAGTTTTTTATGTTTAACTTTCTGGCAGCTTCTAATCCCAAGACCAAGGCTTCGTACTCGCATACATTATTCATGTAGTATATGTCCCACTATAGTCTGTAAGAGAAAGGAATGAGCAAATCATCCCCAGGTTCTACAAAGAGTACTCCTGCACCTACTCCTTCACATGATGAAGCACCATCGAAATACATTTTCTAGATTCCAGTACTATATACACTTTATTTTATCTTTTCTATTTTATTTTTTCTGTGAAGTCTTCAAAACATTCATCTATATCATCATCAATTGATAAAATACAATTTCCAAGATCCTGATCAGTGACATAAATAGGGTAATTGCTAGGATTATGTGGATCACTTACCGTATATTCGAGTCGTGTTTCCCGGTATAATCGAGTGAACTGTCCTCCGAAAATGGGAATCGTGGCATATGTCATGTCCACCTGAAGGGATCCTCCAATATTAGCACCCCAATACCTGGATAATATCATACCATACTTCGGAGGTATATCAACAATAACCACATCCATCAGAACACTTTTTACTAGGATCTGTGCAAGATTTACTACTAAGTCTTTGATCATGCCCATACATTTAAATTTTCTTGAATCAAATGAATACAGGTCTCTGTACGGCCTGGTAATTCTGAGGCCAAGTTTATCCATAATATCCTTGGGCATCACGTTATGCAAGGCTCCAGAATCTAGCATGCAGTTATGTAGCTGACAATCATGCACATTTAGTGTAATGTAGAAAGGAGCAACAGTATCTCTGGCCCCTTCAAAATGCAGACCAAAAATTATATTAGGCTTATCATCTTCCAAATTTATAACGTCATCTTTACTTCCCATATATGAAAAATTTATAATTTTGGTGATTTGTTTTCGGTAAATAGGGTTCTTTGCCAGTTCAACCAGAGGTATCTATATTTTGATTTTGTTAATCTCATTTTCTAGGCCGAAACCTCCTATAGTTTTTTCAGTTTCTCTGACTGGTACTTCGGTCTCCTTCTTTTCTGATTTATTTGTTTGTATTTCTTTATTTTTAGTTGTTTTTGTTTATATTGTCTATGTTTCATCTGTCTTAGTTCTCCCGATTTGGATTTCATCTCCTTTTATTTTGGTATTTTGTATTTCAATTTCCTTTTGAGCTGGCGTATATACTTCACCTCTTGGTAGGATTTTGTTTGGTTGGGTAGTTGTTAGATTTTTAGTTTTAGACCTTAGATTATACTTAAGTTGGAGCTAGGCCATTATAGTATCGACAATCCCTTGGTAAGAAGAATCTTCTATATTATTTGTGTTGCTATCCTCATTAGACCGATGTTCTATATTTAAAGACCTCTTGTAATCTTTTCTAGTCAAATGAGGTTGCTGGAAATCATCACCGATATTATTCATATCATCTTCTAAATCCTAAAAATATTACATGTCATTTCCTCCTATAAAAAATTTCACTTTTTAAAGGAGTATGAACTTTTTGATCTTCATTTTTATTCTATCTTTGTTGTATTTGGGGATTAGGGTTCCTTCTAAATTCTCTCCTGACGAATTGGTATGATTTAGATTGATCTAGTTCCATCTTTGAAAATATTTTTGATAGTTCTTTGATTATCTTTTCCATATCATCCATCTTATCGTTTATGGACCTCCCACCCCCGGAGGATCCTTCTTGTTCCCTAAATCATTTAGTCTCTTTGTTTCCCGTTTCCCATTTCCATTTTTTATTTTAATTTTCCAGAAGCCATCATATTTGACTCAATTTCTACGACATATTTTTGCATTCAGGTAAGTTCGACAACCCTCCTTTCTCTTATTAATAGTGCGAAATCGGGTTCGAAAGCTTCTGCAAAAGTTACCTTGGTTGCAGGTTGGGAGGGTTTCACTTCAACTGGGATCTTGCTATATAGTTTATTAAATCTTTGAATGAATTCAATAACAGTTTCAAAATTTTTCTTTCTTAAGGCTCCAAACTCAGTTAAGTAGTATAGGTGATCTTTCCTCTCACCCCATTTCCTAAGAAAAGAGTTTTCTAACTCATTGTAGGATCTTATTAGTCCTGTAGATAAACCTCGAAACTAGGTTCTCACCTGTCCTTTGAAGGTTTGAAAAAATAACCGTGAATAAATGTCTTCGTGTTCGAGACCAAGAATATTTGCAAATTGATCGAAGAAATTTAAATTTCCGGCTGTGGTTAGGTCTCCTTCCCCTGTAAACTTAGGTAATTTTTTCATGTAGTTTTCAGGTAAATCATGAAGGGGTATTGGGAGGACCAAAGGCACGTATTTGGTAGCTAATTTAGTGAAAATCCTTGGGGGTGGGGGTGGGCCTTGACCGCCCCCTCCTCCTCCTCTGGCAACTTCCATAGATATTCTAGGAGAGGAAAATGGTACGTTATAAAGAGGGTTTTCAAAGATGTATAACAATCCTTTATCTTCTTCGGGATGAATCAAAAAATATTTCGAGAACCGTTTATCAGGAGACGAAAAAACTAAAAAAGGGGGAAACGAGATACGGGGACTTGGTTCCTCTGACTTGCAAGATATGTAAATGGGAGAACCTGTAGGAGTTGAATCCAAGTGTATGGTATACTCTTCTATACTTTTTGAGGTTGGGAAATTTAGTTCGAGAGCTGATGGGATGTCAATCGAAACAGACTTTATTATAGATGTTTTACCTTCACTTACACAGGAGGTAGTCGAATGATCTTTAGTCTTAATTTCAGTTAGAACTAATTTAGAGTTTATGGTTTCAAGTGGAACCTTAGCCTTAGACTGTGTGGATTTAGGTTTGTAAGCCGTAGTAGCTTGCTTAAGGAATCCTCTTGGTTTCAGTATTTTTGCAGGGTCGGAAATAGGCGTGGTCTTCTTATCATCTGGGTTTTTTCTGGTGTTCCTTTGACCTGATGCCAGCTTATTTAAATTGTGGAGTTGCCAAGTGAATAATAAAAACTTAGCCTTTATAATGTGTTCAGTATTTGTTCACTATCAAATAAATAAACTTGCAAATGTCATTCTCCCAGGCAAAAATAACTTTGTTTCTTCGTCCCGGCCAGCAACAACGCCAAAAAGATGTTGTTCCTAAGTTTATACTAAGGCTACAAGTATAATGTCAGGCATCAGGAAATGAGGAAAAGGTTTCAATGTTTTCCGTTCACCACATAAATAATAGAGAAAAGTTCTTTGAAACAAATTAATATTATAATAGCTCAGAGGTTGTTTCTCGCATCTAAGTTAAATTTGAAAAATTGAATGAAATGAAAGAAAAAAACACAAAGTTGCTAATCAAATCAAGGCATCAATTATTGAAGAATCTTAATCTGTAACAGAAGAATAACGTGAGCGATATAACTTTCAATGAAGTGTAAAGTATATCATCTAATCAACATTCAGGTCTTGTATTAACTAATAGTGAATACAGAGGAAAATATGTTTGTTATTAGATTACTAAGTATAACATAACCACAATAGAGGTTGTACTAAATTGCGATTTTCATTAATCAAAGAAAATATATGAAAGTATGTGGGAATATGGAAAGACAAAGAACACATAACTCAGAATAGACGAGATGTATAATCTTTGGCCTACATTTGTATTAATTCTCATTAAAGAGAGTCTTCTCCTTTAAAATCGGCAAAAAGAAGCCCTGGTTTCTTTCTCAAAATGTATATTTATACTAGATTAAAAAGTTTTGAATTCTATCATTCTAAAAGTTCTGGTTACAAATGAAAAGATGAAATGTTTCACTTCATTGTCCCTTGTCTTCCTTCATTCTAGCAGGGTGTTTTCCTTTCTTTGTCCTCTAGCTCCAAAATAGGATGGAATAAGCAACTATATTACTGGCCTCTAGAAATCTCCCCTTTCCCTTATTCAATACAATTGACACACTTTTCTACCAACTGGGCTATCAACTTGGGAAGTTCAGTTTGGTCATTTGCTTCGAAAGTGTATCACTTCCTTTCCAACTGTGGCAGTCTTTCTCCTATTTTTCTGTCTTCTATAATAATAGACAATTACTATAGGTTTGGTTTTATCAACCATTTATCTATTTGGGCAATATCGACTTGTTTTATCTAATATAGTTCAACTTGGTATCTTTCCACATTTTCCTTGATATCTAGCATATGTTTAACTATGTTAATTTTTCCCAATGTTCCAGAGCTATTCTCCTTATCGAGATCTAGCAATATTTTATTTATTAGGCCAAATGTTTCTTCACAAGAGTCTCCCACCCCTGTAGTCATTTTTATGTTCTCTGGTAGATCATGCTCCCATGATTTTAACAGGATGTTACCTCTGGTTTGTTCTCAAATGGATAATCTAGAGGTGATGACCATTTCCTCTTTCGTCGTTGATATAATAGTCTCCTGGAAAGTACTTCGAGCCACCTTAGCTTCTCTCTCTCTTAAGGTGATTTTTTCTAAGGCTTGATCTATCAACTAAAAATGATCTTGGATGATTTATACTTTAGTAAGTAGAATCTGTTGAGCTGCTTCTATATTCTTTCATATTTCCATGGCATGAGTTCGAAATATCATTATATCTATGATCTGGCTTTCAATAGAATTTAATTTAGATTGCAGTTTTTTTATGAACTCCTCCTGTTGACTGATCTGTGATTGAATTTTCTGAGCCGACTGTTGCATTTGCACAAGATTAGATTTGATCTTTGTGATTTCCTTTTGGTTGACTGCTCTGGTTTGTTCAAAGTCTTTGTATGCCTCATTCTTGGAATTTGTCACTACAGCTGCTATCTGAGTCTGTAATTTGCTAATCAATAGGTCCCTTTGTTTCAACCATTCTTTCAAGGTTCCAACTGAATATTGGTTGGTCATTTCATAAGCCCCCAATGTTCTTGCTATCTCATTGATGAATTCTTCCTCTTCTAAAGCTTCTCCATCCTTTAATATTCTATATCTTTTAGTTGTTGCACCCACTTTTTGGTCTGTTTCTCACTTCACCACAACCTTCCTTTTCTTTCTAAAAAAGAAATCGCTTGAAGGAAATTCTTCTATAGAGATAGGTGTTAAATCTTATTTAAATATTATCCCTGCATTGGGGTTCCCCTTTTTAGATTGTAAGGTTGTGATAAATGGAATGGGACTACTGATTTCTTTGGATGCTTGTTTCATGATAGCATCTATGATTGGTTCATTTGATGTAAACAATGGAGTATCTTCTACCTCTTTTGAGGGTATTTATGTTTGATTCTTGACCTGTTTACCTGGTGTATCTGTCAACAGAGGTCCTTCTTCTGATTTTGAGATCTCAGTTTCTGGATTCGAGGTCTCAATTTCTTCTGCGCTCCCCTGAGCCTCTTGTTTTCTAGAGTTTATAGTTGTTGAACCGTTGGTTTCTGTTTGGTGTGTACCTAGACATTTTGAGGCTTTCCCCTTCAAAACGTTGGGGAGGCCACTTCTCCGGTGTTCCTGAAATCTATAAAATTCAATCATCTCTTCAAGCGGCAGATCTCAGACACGACTTAAAATATTTGAGTAGGATTTCACTGCTTGGAACATCTTGTCATGAGGAGAATCTTCGTGCTCATATATTTTTAGAACACAGCTTGCCATATTGTTACCCATGACCTTATGAGGATCATGTTTCTTAAATTCAATGTCTACTAGTTTCATTTCATCCAAGGCCGTGGCCTCCACTTTGGCATGGCCTAAATCTAATAAAGAATATGTACCAATATGTATGGGAAAGGATGGCCATGCTTTTTTCTGAACTCCTTTGAGTTCTTTTCTTATCCCACTGAGCACAGTTTGCCTAGTGATTTCTTGACATACTAGCTTGTCTGGTAAGAATAACGACAGGGAATATGGGGGAACAGAGTAGCCAAAAACCCTAATATACGAGAACAGTTCTTCTATGTACCAATCTACCACGCTATTTAAGTTTTCCACGACTTTATCTAAAATCCTGGGAGGTGGATGGCTGAAGATAACAACATCCATTGGTACCATTACACAGTTGAAAATATCATAGCCAAAGTCTTTGGTTTATCTTCCCAAAGTTTGGAGTGGTACACATGAATAGGTTCTTCCTTATTTGGAGTCCAACTCCAGCTCATTAATGGAAAAGGTGTCATGAGGCAAACGACATCCATAATGTAAGCAGACATGAAAAATGAAGCTTCTTTCCCACTCGCCTTTTGTGCTTGATATTATGTAAGTTGGCTGGCCAGACTGTCTGACAACAATTTAACCCAGTTGAAAGAGTATCTCTCTGCTACTGTGTGGATAAGTGGTACCCATGGGAGAACAAAATGTGTGGTATTCTCTCTTCCATAAAGCATGCATACCATCATCGCTATATACATAAATTGTGGTTGTAACGAAGAGATTGCATATATACCATGAGTGTCTGCTCTAAACTTTTCAGGGTGTGAGAACCAATCTTTGATCATGTTGACTAAGATTTTTCCAAATTGCTCTCATTCTTTCTTTTTGAAACCCTCTAAGAATTTGGAATTATAAGTAAAATTGGGTGTGGTGGACAATTTGTACATCGCCTACAGATGCTTCGGCCTAAATGTCCCAACAACCACCTTTTGTGCATTAAATATTGTCCTAGTTGAAATATCTACGTGTTTCAATGCCCATTTAACCATATCAAAATAGGGGAAAAGTCGCAGCCTTATTGCTACCTTTTGCATCTTCGGCTAAGATACCAATTTGTATTTGATATACAAGTCTTCTTTCTCGTTGTCGCTCGAGTCGTCTAGGCATTTTATCAGCTCGTATTGCAAGATGTTGAAAACCTATGTCCATGTTTTGACTATGTCGATGTTTCTAGGTGAGGTATCAGAAATAATATCCGAACTCTAACCTGAACTTTCACCAGTTGTTTTGGTCATTTTTCATGGAGACATGATATAAAATCTCGAGATTATATTTCCTATTACAGAGGATGAAAATACAACAATGATTATCTTACTAAACTAGCTCTGTGAAACTAGAACGAAATTCAAATAATGATGGAAATTCTTTTGCTTAGAGTACTCAGGTCTCTGTGGGTCCTTGCTGACACAACGTTTAATTCTTTTAATAGAAAGATTTGGAAAGAAAGAAATATCTTACTTTCAATCATTTCCCTAATTCGCTTATAAATGCCATAAATGTTTGATATTTCATGACTTGGGATGATCGTAGAAACATTTAATTCTTTACCCGTAAGATTTATAGGTTAAAAGTTGTTTAAGATGCTAATTAACCCGATTTAATCCTTTAATTAATCACAATTAGTTCTTAATCCTTTTTCAGCATTCATAGTCTCGGACGATTTTATTCTTAGTCTTGGGCCATGAACCCGAAATTTGTGATATTGCGATTTGGTTAATTAACTTTGATTAGACTTAAGTTTTTAATTGATCGTGATTAGTTTATAAATTTTGCGACCTCAAGTATCGGGGTTACAAAGATGTCGTTTTAAGGTAAAACCTCTAAGTCGTGAAGTCGCGATAGCAATTAACTAATGTTAATTATCATTAGTCTTGTGGTTAACCAAGTTTATCTTAAGTCTCTTTCACAACTTCCCACATCAGACATTCGAGGGTCGCTTGAGGCATGACTCTCGAATCGCAAAAGAGTGGTTTATTAAAATAGTGATAATCGTTTCTTAATGCTTTGACTATCATGATTAAACTTAACCCAAATTCTTTATTTCACATGTCAAGACATTGAGAGCTTTGATATGTATAACCGTTAGATTTGTGAAATCCCAAAATCTGAGATTTGAGGTTTATGGTTATCATTTTTGTTATTTGAAAGAGTGGGAAGCTTCAACCTTTTGGTAATTGGTGTATTTGAAAAAATATATGTGTTCCAACAGGCACATATTTCTTTAATAATGAAACATGAAAAAAATTATCCATTGTCATGGATGCATGTATGCAACTGGCCCTATCTTCTCTAATATTTCAAATGGCCCACAATATCTTTCTGTCAATTTTGGGCAGCAACCCAAACTTATCGAACTTCGCTTTTCTTTCACTTTCAGAAAAACATGTTCACCCACTTTAAAATATCTAAAAACTCTGTTCTTATCTGCATAAATTTTCTTCTTTTCTTGGGAAGCCTTTAAATTATTCTTGATCTTTACCATCTTCTCTTCCATTTCCTTTAATAATTCTATCCCAACGACAGCTTTTTCTACTAGGTTATCCCAACTCATTGGCATGTTACATTTCCTTCCATACAAAGCTTCAAATGGGCTCATTTTTAACAAGGCTTGATACCCATTATTGTAAGAAAATTCCACTAAGTGGATATAGTCTTTCCACTTCGATGGTTGATCCATCAAATACATTTTAAGAATGTCTTCAATGATTCTATTAGTCCTCTCTATTTTTCAATCTGACTATGGGTAATAAGTTGTGTTGATATTTAAATTCATCCCAAATCCTTCCAACAAAGATTTCCAAAAAGTTGAATTAAACTTTGAATCTTTGTCTGAAACAATTTCCTTAGACACTCCTTGTAGCATGGAAACTTCCTTCATGTAAATCTCTACAATGTTTTATGCCTTGTGTGTTGTCTTTATATTGATAAAATGTGTTGCTTTTTTTCATTTATCCGCCACTACCATGATGGAATCATGTTGCTTCCCCTGTTCTGGGAAGATTTTTAATGAAATCAATTGCAGCCACTTCCCATTTCCACTCAAGAATGGGCAATGGTTGTAGCAACCCCATTGGATGTCTATGTTTTTTCTTTACTTTTTGGAATTCTAGGCATCTAAAAATATAAGTAGCCACATATTTATTCATTCCTGTCCAAAAGTATTAGCTTCTTACAACTGATATTTTCTTCTGGTATACTGGGTGCCTAGCATATGGAACATTGTGCATTTCCCTCAACACTAGATTTTTCACCTCTACTGAATTTGGCACATATATTTTTCCTTTGTATATGAGGATTCCATCCTCTTTCAACTCTTAATAATTAAATTTCTGCTGTAAAACTCCTTGTTATAATGTTTTCTTTTATTTTAACATAGTGTTGGTATGCATTTCCAACCTCTCTAATTATGTATTTTAAATTCATGTTGAACATGATAATGGATGAAATATGCACTTCATGTTCTCTTCTGTTGAGTGCATTAGCTACTTGATTTTATTTTCCTTTTATATGCTTGATTTCAAAGTCACATTCACTGAGAAATTCCAACCATCTAGTTTGTATAACATTTAATGTTGGTTGTCCAAACAAATTCTTTAGACCATAATGATCTATCTTTATTTCAAACAGTCATCCCATGAGATAATGTCTCCACATTTTTAAGTCTTGAAAAATTGTTGCTAACTCCAAGTCATGTGCGCATAATTCATTTCATGCTCTAATTTTCTAGACTCATAGCATACCACATGCTCTTTTTGACTGAGTACTCCATCGATCCCTTCCTTGCACGCATATGTGAACACTACAAAGTCTTCATTTGGGTTTGAAATCCTTAATATTGGTGCACTTGTCAAAATATATTTCAAGTACTGAAAACTTTATTCACATTTGGGAGTCCATTCAAATTTCACTCCCTTCTTTTGCAAAGAAGTCATTGGGTTTGAAATCTTTGAAAACCCCTTTATAAATCTTCGGTAATAACCAACAAGAAACATAAAATATTTTACCTTTGTGAAATTTATTAGTTCTTTCCATCCTCTAATGGCCTCTATTTCTCATGGTCGAATGTTATCCTATCTTTTGAAATAACATGCCCAAGTAGTGAATCTTATTTTGATAAAATATGCACTTACTTATCTTGGCATACAACTTATGTTCTCTCAAAACTTGCAGCATTATTCTTAAATGTTTCTCATGCTATTCTTATATCTTGGAGTAAACTAGAATATCATCCAAAAAAAAATACAAACTTGTCCAAGTACTCCATAAACACTCCATTCATTGGGAACATAAAAACAAATAGGGAATTCGATAGCCAAGATGGCACTACTATGAATTCATAATTCCCATATCTTGTTATGAGCATTGTCTTACCTATGTCCTCTTCCTTAATCCTCACTTGATGATATCTTGATCTCAAGTCAATCTTGGAAAATATCTTTTCACCTTTCAGTTGATCAAAGAGATCATCAATATTTGACAAAGAATATTTTTTATTTATTGTGACTTTATTCAATTGTCTAAAATCAATACACAAACTTAAGGTTCCATTATTCTTCTTTACAAAAAGAATTGGGGCTCACCAAAGTGACCCACTTGAGCGGATATACCCCTTCTTTAATAATTCTTCAAGATGCATTTGTAATTCTTTTAATTCTGGTGTGGCCATTCTATAAGGTGTCTTGGACACTAGGGAAACTCCTGGAGCCAAATCAATAGAGAAATCAATGTCTCTCTTTGGTGGAAATCCTAGTATTTCCCCAAAAGCATCCTCAAAATCCTTCAAGACCAAATGGTCTTCAATAATTGCCACTTTATGCCTGGCTACCCCTTCCATATGGGCTAAAACAATTTGGCATCCCTTCCCAAAACGCTTCTTCATCTGCATGGCTAATATTTCTCTAACAACTAAAGGTCTTGTAATTCCTTGAATGTTTCCTTGCTTCCCTTCTTCATCAAGACAAATTATTGTCTTATTCTAATAGTCTAGGACAACATGGTGTTTCTCCAACCAATCCGTGCCAATTAGATAGTCATATGAACCCAAAGTTAGAATTTTCACATCCACCATTTTGTTGAGTCCATTCATGTCTATTTGACAATCTTTAATCAACCCATTGATACTTTTCTTAGCCCCTATGGCTAATGGAAATAACTAAGATTTATTATTCTTACTCGTGTTCAAGTGAAACCTTTCAAAAATGTTAAATTTTATGTAACTAATGTTAGCCCCATAATCAATTAAAATTTCTATGGGTTGGTTATGAATCTTACATTCCACTTCAATCATGGGGGATTGATACTCTGCTTGCTTGTTGTACAAGGATGCATAAATCCTTGGAATTATTCCTCCCATGTATTCAACTATTTTAGCCTCCTGAATATTGTGGACAATCCTCATTCTTTCACCTTTGTGAGAGAAGTCCTTATATAAGTGATTTCCCTCACATCCCCAACATTGTACAGGTTGTTTCCTTGGCCTCTTCCTGACTGAATCTGTTGTCTTTTTCTCTTTTTGGGTTGGTTGTCCTTGTTGATTTTCTTGGGATATTTTCTTGAAAAATTAAATCATTTCTTCCTTTTCTCCTTTTTACCCTTCATCTTGTCATTCCATGTCTTTTGGAAGACTGGCCTCCCTCTTCTTTGCTCATAAAGATTCACTTCTCTCTTTGTGGATTCCTCCAAAGTTTTGGGGTTATCATACTATATATTAACATTGTAGAAAGAGGGTAACCCACTTAGAAACCTTTGTATTGTGACCTTCTCATCCCTTATGAAGTCCACATACTTCAACAACTCAAAGAACCTCTTCTCATACTCATCCATTTTCATGCTTCCCAACTTGAGTTCAAATAACTCTTTCATATTTCTCTCATAGTAATTCTCTAACACATATTTCTCTTGGAAATATCCTTTTAACTTCCTCCATGATACCTTCCTCTCATCAAGGTGTTTTTCTTGTTTAATTTGACCCCACCACATGGTTTCCTTTCCTTTCAAGTGGTAGGTTGTAATTCTTGTTTCTACCTTGGAGGGATAATCATGCAGCTGGAAATATTCCTTCCTATGCTCACCATTGAAGGTAGGTGGCTTTATTTTCCTTAGTTCACCTTGCAATATGTCTCCCTTAGGCCTTCTCCTTTGTCTCCTCACAGGGGACACACTTGGGATACTTCCTGGACTTAAACTTGCATGAGCTCTCCTAGTGGATTTTTATGGGCAACGATGGAGTTTTTCATGCTCCTTTAACACTTTCCATTCCCATGGCACCAATCATCCTCCTTTGCATTGACAATAATGTATTCTACTAAAATCAATTATATGGGTTGATAGATGGATTCTCCCATCCAAGATATTTCCATCGACTACTTTCTTGCTCAATTCTGAGTTGTGAGTAGAAATTTATGGCCTTTTGAATATTACTAATTTGACCATTTTTATACATTCTTCATTCTGGTGCAAATATTCTTAGACACCAACTTCTTCCACTTGTATAAGTAAATATGTTAAGAACTAGAGAAACTTTAATATGATACATAGATAATAATTATGACATAGAACTCATAACAACTCTCATATTTTCATTATGATTCTATGGTAAAAAAACTACAACAATTTGGAAATGACAACTGTCTTTTTTCACCCCTTTTTAATTCCTGGACTTAGAATTTTTATCCAAAAGAGCTATCTCCCAAATGGTGCACTTCTAGAAAAATTTCACTAAATGAAATTTTTATGCCTTGGTGAGTACACAAAATCTTGAGTACATAAAGCTTTCCATATTTTCCATCCAGGGACACATTTCCTCCACTGAAAATCCCAAAAATCCCCAAAACGTGGCATAGAATAGTGGACTTTTCCCTGTTTTAGCATCCCAATTCCAAACCCCTTTGTATTTATTCAATTCCTTCCTAGTTTATTTCCATGCCTACTTTCTGGACTGTTTCGAGAATTTCAGATAAATCTGGACCTCTGCTAATGATCTGTACCAAGATATTTAAAAAACAATAATTTGCATTTTATGAAAAATCTAAGAAGAAATGGGAAATGGCCCTCTTTGGAAATTTTGTAGCTATCCTTACCGCAGACAAAATCCAAAAGTTTCATCTTGTTATGAGCTACTATGCTCCTATTATGGCCAAAATAAGTTTTTCGCTCTAGACTTGGTTTGTTTGTTTTTTTGACACTGTGGAATAGTTTTGCCTATGTGGCATCCTTGTTTTCGTGGCTAGTGATGCAACATTATGGGTCCATGTGGTATCCTGACATGATTCCACATCACCCTCCTATCCTTCCTCTTCATCCTTCACTTTCTCTTTCTCCTCTTTCTCTTATGATAACCTTAAGCATTAATAAAATATTAATATTTTGCGGGCCCCACCTGCCTAGCTGGTACTCATCTGACCTCAGATGAGACAAGGGTATCACCCTAACTGAAAAAATACATGTGGCACCCCTTTATTGGTTGTGGGGATGGGCAGGTGCCATCCCACACCTTTATCTTGGTGCACATGAATTTCCAGGTCTCTCAGATCTGACAGTGATGATCACGCAAGATGAATAACCAAAAGGCCATGTCGCATCCCATGCATGCATGAACATTAACATACATTTGGGGTGAGAAAATGGTTTTCCTCTTGATACATGGAATGATCTTTATGGTATCACATATTATAAGGCCCCAGACCAAAACCACACTCTACCCATCTGACAATGGTTTATGGTTTGGCCATACCACCACCTGATGTGACTCCCATGTCACTTTCCACCATGCTACCAACTGTCACTCTGGCCCTAAAATCGTGAAATTTCTTGTCACCTCTTCCACATCGCTTATATCATGTCATTATCATGCTGAAGTCATGTACAATCAAATACCCAAAATTTCCCAAATTGCACAATTTCTATTTTCTTTTTTTTTTTTTAAACCGCAACCACCATGGAACCTGAAATTAATATTTCTAATGGCCAATTTAGGCTTGGTGCGTATTGACTTGACCATTTCACCCAAACTTCGACACTCTTATGTCAAATTGTCAACCAATTTCATTGTAGAAATTGGGGCTTTTTCGCAATTTTTCCCAATTCTTCATGGCTACACTGTAATTTCCTAAATTTGACCAATTACATGCCCAACACATACATATTTAGAGATTAAAATTGGGTATTTTAACCCATGAACTTGAATTCGCCAAAAATACAAGCAATCTCCTCACTCTTTTTCCTAGAAAAATATGACAACCACCCTCCAAACTGAGCTTTAAATCTACTATTTTATCCTTTTCACACTGAGTCTAGCCCATACAGGATCAGTGTTTGAACCTGTCACTCTGATACCATTCTGTAATGTGTCAAGGATTAACCAAGGAAAATTGGTTGCGGAAAAACACATAAATTCAAAAATTTATTTTGCTAATTAATTATTGTAGCTTACCAACTATGAATTGAACACATTTTTAACTAACATATGATACACATAACCAAATTTGTCTATATCATTCTAAAATAGCATAATGAATCCATAAAATCATCTACAATAACACATAAATACCATTCTCATGTACGGGGTAAAACACAACCATAAAACGCATAAAAGAGAAACTCATAAAATAATTAAACACTTATCTTTTAAAATTTTTGTGCAACAAGATGCTTGGGGAGGAAATCCCATCAAACCATAGACCTGATTTTCCAAATCTCAACAACAAGTCACCCCCAATTTGGGTCTAGGAATCCACAAGAGAAGGGTACCTTTCACAGTCAAGTCACAGTTCTAAATCCACCACCCACTGATATTCTTCTACAACTAACCCGAATTTCCTCAAGTTATCTTCCTCCTGACCTGCCCAAACCAAGGAATGTACCCCTTCATTGCTCACAATCCCTCAGACATCCCATTCATTTATCAGGGTCACTCTATCACAGGTAACCAGGAATATCTCAGTTTGGAACTCAATGAAACTTGCTGCCAGGAAAACTACCAGGAAAAACATTAGCAACACTTGTTTTCATAGTGAAACTCACCCAGGAGTTCACTCCTCACTCCTGACAACTTGGATCTTCAATTTCCATCTCCATTATTCTCCAAAAACACTCCAACATTCTCCATAAGTCTCCCAACCTTCTTAGTTTATCTCCAGTGTTATTTTTCCTTGCTCTCCCCTTATTGTTCATGCAAAACTCTATGTCAGAAATTGTTTATTCTACCCAATACAAATTTCCTCTATTTTCCCAAGATGGTTGACTTCTCACTTTGCAACCCCATGCTTCCAATAACTATGGATGTCACTTCTACGCCCACCCTTGACTTGTAATTAATGATTGGGATCTCATACACTCAAACAAAAAAATAGAACTTATCCCCAATAGTAATAAAATTCAGAAATATGGGTTGAATTAAGACCCATAATTAATTTCTTCCTTGGGTTCCACTTGGACGCTCCTAGAAATTTTTAGACATTCCCCCTCTTGTGTATAAACGATCCCCCATCTCTTTCCATATTCCTAGCAGCTGGTGTCACATTATATTTATTAAAAACATAAATGCAATTCAGATATTACATCGCTTGGCCATAACCATATTCATATCTACATTATGCATAATTAAAATGTGGAAAATAGTGGGGATGTTACAACTAGTACGGAATGTGACATGGCCAACTTTGTCGTTGAAAACAACACTACTTATGTGATAAATATCAGCAATCGAGATCTTCCCTTATATGTGATTAGATGATTGGTAATGTTTTTCTTCATTTAAAAATTCATTGGTAGTCTGTCATTTTCCATATTGTTTTGCATATTGAATTGTTTATGGGTTGATATCAATGAGTCATTCAGTGATCAATGGAAAACATTAGAATGATAAAACTTACCTGATACTGATCTTATTGACGTCTTATGAATTCATTATCATCAGCGGAAAGGAGTGCATACTTGTTAAAAAATTCCACCAAACCACCTGATCGTTGATGCTTAAGGCTATTTGTATTGTGATGTCATGAGTAATGACGAACCAAATGATATGGAAAATGACATGGAATATCACGAGGTGTCCAACATGGAAAGGAATCAATATGGAATATGAAATGACAAGATGAGGTGGAAGATGACATGGATGGTACAAATAACGATGTTGAAGGAGATGTGGTCATGGACGTGGTATCTGAACTGTTTTTGAACAGGGCCTACTATGTGCTGAGTTTCAACGGGAAATATTTAACTATTGGCATGATCAAAAGACTGAGATATTGTTTGAGGTTCATGGTTCATAGGCATCAACTAAAATGAGTTTCTTTATTAAGGAATTGACAATTTTTGTCAACTCCCAATGGCTTCGTTGGTGATTGGAAGAATATGTTTGTTTTATTAAATTGACTCAAAATTTTGTCGACACTGATGGCTTCATCAACGCTTTCAAAATTCCTTGATAGTGATCAGGAGTTTGGTAAATTTCTCTTCTTGTTCCTTTGGCCTGAACCCCCAATGAGTTCATCAACATGTTTTGAAAAAGGTTTCGATTCCACTCTTTTTTGAATTCTTTCTTTTCTTTTTCTTCCCTGATGCAAAACATGAGATTTTTTGGATTTTCTTGAGATTTTTAAATGCAAAGAAAAAAAAGGAAAAAATGCATAAACTTAACAAAGGAAGAATATGCAACCTATGTAGAGTTAAAAGAAGGTGAAAAATTATTAAAAGGAAAAGTGGTACCCAAAAATTGGAAATTTTAAGAGCGTGTTGAGGACTCAACACTTTGCTACTCTTTTCTTGATTTAAGTTCTTAACCTCTTTAATGAGTGTTTCATTAAGGGATTGCATATTGGTGAACTTATATTTTTTCTTTGTGATATATTTTATTTTCTCTTAATTATCCTTTTGCAAATTGGAGACATTTTCTTTTGATTCCTTTAACTCCTCTTGAATTTTATACATCTCCTCCATTTTTGTCTCCTTAATCCATAATTTATTTGAGAAGAGTTCTTCAAAAAATTTCCATGTGGAGTAGAGCCTAGTATCTTCATCAAGGATATCCCACCACTTAAAAGCTTCACCACTCGAGTAAAATAGTACCTTCCAAGGTATCAAATTATTTTCCTTTATCATCCTCAACCATTCCCAGGGATTGATTTCATCTTTATCTTCATCTCCACTAAATCTAGGTATTGCCATTGATTCTTAATTGAGTTCTAACCCAAACCTCAACTTACAACGTCAATATATTAGGAATAATGATATAAATCAATTATAATCCTTGTTCCAATATAATATTATATGTTTTCTCTTTCCAATGGATTTTGAATCCACTCAGTCATACATCTCAATCAAACGTTGTGATAGTTTTAAGTGAACATACCTTTGAAAACCTGATTTGGAGTCTGGCCTCCTAGCTGACCTTCCTTCTGATGTATTTCTGAAATTTTGGCCCCTATGATTCTAAAATTTTGACCTATAGTACTACGAGGTGTATTATCTGCAATGCCATAGGTCTAACCAAAATTGGGTGTGTCAAATGAAAGTTGTGGTAGCTTTGTCAAACCTTGCTGAATTTTGGTCTATTCTAGACAAAGAACTTATACAGAATGCCCCACATCCAATATTTAATACCAGATTATGAAATTCATACCCCAACTACTACATAATTTCCTATTTCTAATGCAACTAGTCTCACCAAATTTGGATCCTCTATGAGGAAGTTATGATTGTTTTACCCGAAACACCTATTTGAGACTAGTTATAGGACTAGTCAAAAACCCTATATTCCACAGGGTGTATCTCCAAATGTGCAATGACACATAAGATAAAATTTGTACCACATGTACCTTGATAATCCTTTTAAATACCCTCCAATTTTTTCTTTATGAAGTGACCCCTAAAAAATGTTATAGTGAAAATTACAATATGACTTTCTTGAGGAAGAAAAACCTTAGGATCGATGCTCTAATACCAAATGTAATGATCCAAATGCTTAAAATACCATAACAAAACAAAAGTACAGACCATGTGTTGGAAAGGAATTTCAGATAAGAATAACTAAGTTTTGGTAGCTGGGCCATAGCAGGTGAAAGGATAAAAGGAAAGACTGTAGCACACAGAAAGGGTGCGTTTTGTGATGCAACAGTAGGAAAAGTAGTACTTCAACGTAAAAGAAGGAAAATCAACAGATCTATGCAAAAGTAGGAAATATAGTTATGACCTATTAGGGTTTTGGGGATAAGTTATTATTAGGGTTTTTAGCCCTAATTATTTTTATAAATATGTAAAGGGTCGGGAAAGATAAGACTGCAACTACAAACAAGAGACTAGGCTGAGAGTCGGCGATTATATTGCTTGTGATTAATGGACAGAGTTTATGCAAATATAGGCTCACACTGTAGAGTGGTTAGGAAGGCTTGGGGATTACAATATGTTTTATCCTTTTGTAAGCACAATGTGCAATCTCGAGGTGATTATTGCACGAATACTAATATAAGAAGCGACCCATTGTGGACATAGCCCAATGATTGGGTGAACCGCATTAAAATCCTGTTTCTAATGTGTTTGTTGATGTGATTATTCACAAACGTTATTTTTATGCATGTTTAGTATAGATCTGGTTAACAAATGATTGCTGGACAATAATAATGAATGATTCAATGGGTTGGTTACATTGTGATCTATGTTATGTTGTTTCTGCACACTGGGGTTTAGGGTATTGAGTGAATCTTGGATGTGATCCGAATTTATGTAGGAACACAATGAAATACAGAAATACACATAAACAAAGAGATGCAGCGGAAATAAGACTTCATTTTATTAATAACAAATGACTGAAATATGCTTACAGACAAAATGAAAATAAACTAGCTAGGGCGTTGGTAGCTTATCTCTGAGAAGAGATGTGGTGGCTACTGGCCTCTGAACTGTGTTACAATGAGGGTCGAAGGCCTATTATTATTGAGAAACAATGGAAAACCCTAAACATCCAAAGACCTAACCCTAGGAGATGAAACACCAAGACTATGGGCCCCGTTTGGGTAAGTTGGTACATCAACTTCCCGAGGACATAACATTGGCATACGATCTCCGTTTGATGTGTTCCATACCTCATTAGAAATATCTATCTGAGGACTACAAACTTTGGGTGAGAAAAATGATCTATGATCCATGTTGCTCCCTGTTTTCCCAAAAAACGTTGTTTAAGGCCTCAAAACGGCTTCGGAAGTTCAAGACCCGAAAAACTGCTAAAAATAGTAAACTGTGCGGAAACTGAAAAATTGAAAGAAGAAATGGTGGGGGTCCAAGTGGAATAGGTGGGTGTCCACCAATATCCACTTGGATCATTCCTCCCCCATTAGGAAGCAATGGTCCCCATTGCGTTGAGTTTCTCCATGAGATGAGGAAACTTCTACTGAACTTGGTCCCTAGTGAGCCATTTGCCTTGGTGAAGGAGTTGGCCTTCTTTGACAACTTGATATAGAAGTATCCTTTGTTTTCA
>JASDQU011403186.1:0-13444 GCA_032191745.1 Picea mariana
TCGTAGAAGGGAGAATGAACTCATCAGTGTGCAGCAGACTAGAGAAAAGGCCTTCAATAACACCTAGCTACGTCAAGAGAAAATCAAAGAAGATTTTGACAAACATACCAAAGAGGATGACTTCAAACTTGGGGATTGGGTATTAAGATGGGATGCCAAGAATGAAAATAAAGGTAAACATGGAAAATTTCATCACCTGTGGCTGGGCCCATTCAAAGTTGCAGCTTACCATAGGAACAATACCTATTTGTTGGAAGAAAGTAATGGAGAAATCGTTGGAGGAGGGCCTATGAATGGCAGGTTCCTCAAGCATTATGTCATTTGAAAAATCATCACTCGCCATTCATTGTACATAGTCTCTTTGCATTTTGTTTCTCTTTATGTATGAAAATTGAAATAAAAATAGCATGGTTGAAGCCCGAGGTGAAGGCCCTGAGCTGTGCTGAGTAGGTTTGGAGTTTTTGAATAAAAGTAAACGAATTCAGATCCCATAGATAATATTATGGCCCAATGGGTAGGCACTTGGCCTACAGTTCTTTGCTACCTTGTAGGGAGGATATCATCCCCAGTTGGAGCCAATGTTATCACCATATAATTTCCAGATGGTATCTGAGCTTCCAAATTTTGGTGAAGGTTTATACTTCCATAGAGATATGATGAATTACAGGACCCGGCTATACCTAGCGGCATATGGACGAAATAGCGGGGATGTGAAGAGTAAATCTCAGCAGACCGTCGATCCCGAAAGTGGCTTGGATCAATGTCTGAGATGCCTATCGGATATTTAACTAGTGTGAAGATTCAACAGTCGAACATGGGTTGGGGAAAACCGTCATGGTTTTATTGCGGATGTGTGGTGCCTTTAGAGGTACATCAGAGAAAAGGGTTGTCTGACCAAAACCACTTTTTTCAACCTCCAATAACAAATTTTTCAGGAAAGATGCGGACTGTATATCTTTAAGAGGCCCGAATCAACGGTCAAGGTGCATTTCGGCGATTGGAGCGGCACGAAAATTAACCGATAGAGGGTGGACCGGGAAAACTGTCATGGTTTAAATCATGGACACGGGGCGTATGAAGAAACACATCGGGGAGAAAGGAGGTTCAACCAAAATCATTTTTATCCAAACCCCGATGTCAAGAAATACCTATTAAAGGAGGAACCCCCGACATTATTCTATATTGATTTGAAGCGTTCAAACGTTCAAAAATTTGATGCAAAGCTCTCATTCGAATTTCAAAGTTCAGGACCAAACCAGACCAGTTTTTTCGCCGCTTATCAGGTATTCTTCACCATGGCTTCCAATCCTATTTCTTTATCCATGAGAAAACCGAATATCTCCTCCACGGAGGAAGCCCTAATTGACAGAGATTTTGACGATTTTGGCACAGAGACGACGGTCTCGCCCGTTTCTGTGTCAAAATCAAATTTGTTGAACAATGTTGGATCCCGCATACCTTTTCTCGAAGTGGGTCAAGCCTCCTTCGCCCCTTACATCATAGAAACAGTCTTCCCATTCCCTGAATTTGTAAGTTGGTGTGCAGAGCGATATTCCCAAGGAGAAAGAGTCATTTTAAACAAATTAGCGTTAGAATTCATATGTAAAGTAGACAATCCATCACTCCAACACACTCTTGATATACCAGATGCCTCCCCGACAGTGTCATATTCCCTCGAGGAATAGAGAATGATCATGATTTTTATAGAATGTCTGCCCGAGGTAAAAACACTATTTCTAGAGACCATTGTCAAGACTGAACATCATTCAGAGACTCTATCCTTGCCTACCAGTACAAGCGTCATGATCATCGAAGTCCAGTGGGCTTGTTCTTTGTTGACTCAAATTTTCTGGTTAGACAATGACAAGTTTGTGGTAGAGGTCATGTTAGGATTCCTGTTGATTTTCTTCCTATCTGGTCAGTCACTCTGTGTCAGGTTTGACGAATTTATTGCAGAAAATATACATCAACAACTGGTTAACTTCAACTCACTAATACATTTCAGATACTATTCTCACTTATTGAGAATGTTTCTGGGATCTAACAAAACCAATTTTCCGGAGACTGCATTCATTTCAACCGAGTGTAAAAGGATCACCATGCTCATCTTCATCAACAAGATTATGTCCAGGATATACAGTCTCATTTTTGGTTCAAACTTGCCAAGAGTTATAGAAGAAATGAAGAGTTCGTTGCAACCAAGTCTGGAGAACATGATAGGATATTGGATATTGTTCACTCAGTCCACTTTGATTTGGGTATACGCTTGCCAGGAAGGACCTCATATTTTACCAGTTTTTCTGACTCCTAGGATATTTTCTTTGGAATTCATAAGAAAAAGGGTCATCTCAGAGACTGATAATTTTATGAAAGCAAACAAGGCTTCTAATCTGAAATTCCCTTTCATAGTAGCTCGCTTTATGGTAAAGAGAAAGTCTTGTTTGCCTCAGGTTCAATCCAAACTCAATGAATTTGGGTTCACACAATTGCAAGGAAGAAAATATGATCCACATAAAATTATATTGAAGAGGATATTGGCAAGCAAATAGGGCCCTTATGAGAACGAGCACGTTGAAAGATTCTATAAGTTGGTCAATCTAGAGACCTGTATATAGATGGAGGTCACCATGCAGCATGACCAAACTAAACAGACAGAGCCTATTTTTCATTAGAACCCAGCACAGAAACCTTCATCTAGGTTGATTGTCAAAGCTCCTAAAATGAGCATCTTCAATAAGAGAAGCAGTTCAAAAGCCCTAGGGGCTAGTAGTTTGCAAGACACTCTCAAGAAAATGAGGGCCACATCACCCTCTCCATTAATTGACTTGGAAGAGGAAGAATAGAAAGGGGAGACATGGATGGAGATGGCAGAGACTACAACCAAGAATAAAAAAACCAATATAGACAACAAGCCACAAAAAAAAGGTAGCATGAAGGTTTTTCAGCAGCAGGAAACACATATTCGGCTAGACACCTAGGATAGTTTATTAGTCTAAGGTAGATTTGATAAACCAGCATGCCATGAAAGGGAGTATGGTCCACAGTGAAATAAGAGACCTTTTTCCTGAAGTAGAAGGGACTTCCCAATGTAAAGCTCACTTACTCTCAGTTAGAGATGTCGAGAAAAATACCTTTAACATTGCGGTGGTTGATGATGATAAGGTATCTGAGTTCAAGGTACACTATGAAAACATTGGTTCCTATGATAAAGTAAAATTCCACAGGAATGTCAGTGATATGTTGTATGTTTATTACCTAAGCTCAGCGCTAAAGGTTGCAAGATTGACAAAATATGCATCAAAACTGGATGGGCAACTGAAGCAGGAAAAAGTTTCCAGCAAAGCCTGGATGACACATGTTAAAAGACTAGATTCTGAAGGTCCCCAGAGGTTGAAAACTTCTTTGGATGAAAAGGACAAGATAATCCAAAGTCTAAAGAAAAGGCTGAAGATGTCACCTACGGATCACCCATAGACAGCAGAATTGACTGCTTTGGAACAGGAGAAAGAAACCTTCAGACAAGAGGCATTAGACTACAAGGATAAAGTGTTGCAATTGGAGAAAGAGAAAGAGAATTGGTCATAAGTGCAGGCAACAACATCCGACATGGAAGTTATTGTACCTGCTAATATAGAGGCTGGATCAAGCACT
Organism: Picea mariana; assembly: GCA_032191745.1. Classification (NCBI taxonomy): domain Eukaryota; kingdom Viridiplantae; phylum Streptophyta; class Pinopsida; order Pinales; family Pinaceae; genus Picea; species Picea mariana. Next base: position 3,652 of record JASDQU011403186.1, read on the forward strand.
GAGGGATTGGTCCAGGCTATGTCCCAGGTGAGTTTGAAAACATGTGAGATCAAGAGTGTCAAAGAGTACATAGAAAAGTTAAAACAAGAGATGAAAGTGAAGGATGAGAAAATGGTTCAACTCCACAGAGAGAACCAGGATCTACAGGAAAGAGTGAGAAATCTAAAAACTAGAATGAAAGGAAAAACGCTACTGTAGGGATCCAAACATGTAATATGGGACGTGATTGCTGCGGAGATTGCTAAACTCGGAAGTTATCTAAATTTTATCAATGACAAAGATACTATGGTTGTTACAGCTCACAACAGATGCACTGTTGTAAATGAAGTGTTAGCCAAGAAGCCCTCGGACTGGGCCCAAAATGCCATCGACTTACTGAATGTTGTCGCAACTGTTGACTTTCAAACCATCGGTGTGAAAGACAAGACCGCATTAATAATTTCATCTAGGAGGATCATTGCCAAGCACAACATGCTCAGATCGGTCCAAAACAAAGTTGTGCAAATGGAGCACAACATACATGAGTTTAAAGATGCCTTTGAACAATTGTTTCCTGAAGGTCTCCCATCATTTTGGGATGGTAAAGGCTCATTATACAATCAAGAATACTATCACACTCTCATCATGCAATGCAAAATGGACCATTCTAAGTTTGAAGATATGGAAGAAAGTCTGAAAGGCCCTCGTATGGTAGAATATTTAGCTACAGACTTTGAAATTTTAAAAAGTTTAAAATGGTGAAGGTCAGTATGCCAACCATGTTCTATGCTACAGACATTGGCTTGGAGATTTTGATTAAAGAGATGATGGATTATGAAATCCCCTCTGATTCACAATGGAAAGAACTTGTACGGTTTGGTAAGACAAAGTACAACGTCCCCGGAGCCAACAGGTGATCTCCAGCTGTCACTAGTTTTTTGGATCCAACAGAAGTGTAGGGCAGAACAAATGGCGTCGAAATATTTGGGTAGTCAAAGGAATTGTTCATGATGTTTAAACATTTTCCTTTTTGATAATTATTGTAAATCATTTCGTATACCGAAACTGTCGGTCGAAACTATTACAGAAGCTGAAATGTTTCGGTTTCAATTTTTTTTTATCAAATTGTATAAGTACTGAGAGAGTTGGATTAATTAATGTTGGAAAAAGTGCAAGAGAACCTTTTGGGTTTTATTGGACTCTATTTTTGTAAATCTTCTGAATCTGCATTGAATATAAACGCAGTAGATTTTGAAGTCTCTATGAAAAGATTCTAAAGGGTGGTGATATGAGCTTTGTTTCCTTTTATCGTATGTGTTTCATATGACCTTTCTTTCATTTACATTTTTCTTATGTTTAAATTGGAGAGTTAAAGGCCCATAATTCATCATTTGATGGACTTGGCTTAAGCAATTTAAATTGTGTGATTATCTTCTTAACTAATTCAGAATTCATTTTATTTTTTTATTTTTTTGTAAGTAAGAGATTTTATATATAAAGAACCTTCAAAATCTAGACCAGAGTTGCAAAAGCTTGAAAACAACCATGCTGTAGTTACCGAACTGCCCCATGAATGGGGAAACTAGTTTATCCAACTGGCTAAGTCTAGCATTTTATAGACTAACAGTCTTAGATAAACAAATCTAATCTGACTAGGCCATAGCTAAGAAAATAAACTAGTGAAAAGAACAAATCCCCAGAGAGGTCAGACACTTGGAAAATAACCTGGCCAGGTGGCTTGGTATGTCGCGTCCCAAGGTTCCTCTTTGACGGGCGTCCCTTTCCCTTCCATTTGCGTGTCATCATCCAAGTTTCCCCCTTCCAGGTTGGCAGCTGGCAGAGTGACTCTGGATGGATTGTGCATGTGGATGGCCATAGCTGTCGCAGCCTCTGTGTCTCCGTGTGTGACCTGCACCTAGTCACCACCTTCTGGTTGTTTCACCTGTTCATTCATTTCGACGGGCTCTACATGGGGCAGCTCTGTTACTACCATTGTTTTTGGAGTGCAGTGGAAATCCCCTTGGAAGGTGGAAAGGATATGAAGGAGAGTCGAGGTTTTCCCATCCAAAAGCTACAATCGGAAATGAAGGTCCTCCAATCCTTATCGGAGCTCAAAAACCAGCCCATAGAGGATGGCCAGGCTGTCCTGCAGCTACGAGTCAGGAATGGAGTTTGTGGAAGAGTGCGACCTATGTTGGGCATTCCGAAGAAAGGGTGGCACCTCCAAGGGTGGGAGGGAGGGGAAGGCTACTGGTGCAACAGAAGGCCCACTGCCGATGGAATTTGCAAGAGATGTAGGAAATCGTGAGAGAGATCCCACTGAGATATCGCTGATGACCAGACCTTCAAACTGGGAGGCAGGCGGGGTGGAGGAGGCGATAGGTTCCAGCTCAGGCTACGAGGGCTGCGAGGAGAGAATAGAGGGTGAGCCAAGGGGAGAAACAGATACTCGAGGTCGAGGAGGATGCCATAGATATCCTCTCCTTGGCCTCCCTCTTTGTCGTGACATTCTAAGTTCGCAGGGAAGGAAAATCTGAGAGGAGAGTCCCGGATGGACGTGAAGAGCCTGGAGAAGTCCAAAGGCAATGAGCACCATGAAGAATGGAAACCATAGTGAGCCAGTTCTGGGCGGCTGAGGGATAAGAGGGTTGGGATGCATGCAGGGGTCAATGTCACCTGCAAAAAGAGAAGCCATGGAGGAGACAGCAATGGGAGTCAGGAGCACCAACATTAATGGTGCAGCGCATGTCGTAGAGGTGATTAAATGCATGGATTAGGCGGTGGGTCTTGGCACGAGCTCGACACATGGTCCCTTGCTGCACTGGCCTATACTCTCCTCCTCATCCCTCCATGTGGCCCGAACTAACACCCCATCCGAGGGTTTTTCCACTACCGCAGCCTTATGAATGCATTGCTGGAGAATAGGGTGAGCAAGGTTAAGGGACGTTTTGCATAGGAGATCCGGTCTGTCCCAATTAGTCCCCAGATTGGCCAGTTCATCCGTTACTCGGTTCGCCTTTCGCCTGATGTGTACAGGATAAAGGCCTGATTGGGTTGCAAAAGATCCACTATAGTCTTTAGCCCATGTGAGAGTCTCCAGTTGGGTTAGATTCTTTCCGGGTCCACTACATTTAAGATTCTGCTGAAGAGATTGATAATGATTTGGGAGTTTCCTTCTACGATCAGCTTGGTAAAGTTATTCTCAATGGCTAATCGCAGTCCTCTGGTGAGCCCCCAAAGTTTTGTTGCATTTTTCATAGTGTGACCAAGGGAGCCTGCGTTAATGAGAAGGATGTGGCCATGATGGTTGTGGAAGACCAATCCATATCCCGCTGCTCCTGGATTGCCTTTGGAGGCCCCATCAAAATTGAGCTTGATGAAGATGCCCGGGGGGGGTCCAAGAGGAGGGGCTACTTTGAGGGGTAGTAGAAGAGACGGGAGGAGGTGAGTCAAGAGTTGGGGGGCACTTCCAGTACTAGAGGATCATAATTTCTACGGGAGTGCTGATCAGATATTTTTCAGTCCAATGTTGAAGGCTGATAGTTTCCAAAATGTTGAGGTGACATTGGTTCCTGCAGTGGTGCCACGGGAGGTGGACATTCCGGAAGAGCCTTCTATTTCTTTCCTTCCACACCTGCTAGATAATGAAGCCTGGAAGAAGTTGCCAAATACGGTTTAAAAGGGGAGATTGAAACACTTGGTCTCTCCATTCTGTGATAGTGTCAATGATGTTGTCTCTTTTGCGATTCGAGGTGCGCATGATTAGCGCACTTTGATCCCAGACTTGAGCAATGTAGGGCGAAGCGTTGAGGAGATGATTCATGGTCTCATCTTCTTCTCCACAGAGCATACAGATAGATGGGCCAAAAAATCCTCTTTTTGAGAGGTTATCCCAGGTGAGAATGCTCGAATGGGTGACGAGCCAGAGGAAGAGAGTAATTTTTGGCCAGTGTTTAAGGCCCCAGATTTTGCTCCAAACCTTCCCTGTGGGTAGAGGGTCTGAGTGAGTTTTGATGGAATAGGCCTCTCGTATGCTGAAAGTGCCCCATGGCAAGTATCCCCATCATAGGATATCCTGTCATGTATGTTTGGGGATTTTTCTTTTGGTCATTTCTTCCTGCCAGGGTCTTAGGTCCACGTGCACCTCTAGGTTCAGGTGCTCCCTATTTAAGTGCCAGCATCGCCAAGTGTCCTCTGTTGGATTGTCTTGCCAGTAATCAGCGGATTTTGTTAGGCCTGCGTGTGTAGCTTGGATGCTGATATTCTTAGCCCAGTCCTCATGGTCTAGAGTTGGCCATTGCTGCTAGGAATCTTTCCAGAAGAGGGTTGTTTTCCCATTTCAAATTTCCCAGAAAGCATGATTTGTTACCAGATGTCTATTTTTCTTAGCTACTGCCCAGATTAAGGAACCTGGGTTATCCCCATTCCATCTTATTAGGTTCTTCTCTGCCACATCGAGTGCATATTTCCTTCTCTAGAGCCTGTCCCAAGGATCCTTGGGATTTTTTAACCACCGCCACCAGATCTTGGCGCTAAGGACTTTATTCATGATAGATGGGTCCCTTAGCCCAAGGCCTCCCTGAGCTTTGGGTTGGTAGATTTTGTCCCAGCTGATCAACACTATTTTCTTCTCTATGTTGAGGCCTTGCCAGAGGAATTTCCTCTGTAAGATTTTTATGGTTGTAAGGACAAACTTTGGGGCAGCAAGCGCCGAGAAGGTATATATGGGGAGGGATTGAAGTATGGCTTGAAGAAGAATGAGACAACTAGGGAGGTTTAGGGATCTGTAGGTCCAGGAAGACAGCCTTTTGGAAAAGGAGGAAAGGAGATGTTCCCAAGAGGTGTTTTTGAGGGCATTATCAATCAAGGGGATGCCAAGGTATTTGGATGGAAGGGAGTGCTGCTAGGAATCTTTCCAGAAGAGGGTTGTTTTCCCATTTCAAATTTCCCAGAAAGCATGATTTGTTACCAGATGTCTATTTTTCTTAGCTACTGCCCAGATTAAGGAACCTGGGTTATCCCCATTCCATCTTATTAGGTTCTTCTCTGCCACATCGAGTGCATATTTCCTTCTCTAGAGCCTGTCCCAAGGATCCTTGGGATTTTTTAACCACCGCCACCAGATCTTGGCGCTAAGGACTTTATTCATGATAGATGGGTCCCTTAGCCCAAGGCCTCCCTGAGCTTTGGGTTGGTAGATTTTGTCCCAGCTGATCAACACTATTTTCTTCTCTATGTTGAGGCCTTGCCAGAGGAATTTCCTCTGTAAGATTTTTATGGTTGTAAGGACAAACTTTGGGGCAGCAAGCGCCGAGAAGGTATATATGGGGAGGGATTGAAGTATGGCTTGAAGAAGAATGAGACAACTAGGGAGGTTTAGGGATCTGTAGGTCCAGGAAGACAGCCTTTTGGAAAAGGAGGAAAGGAGATGTTCCCAAGAGGTGTTTTTGAGGGCATTATCAATCAAGGGGATGCCAAGGTATTTGGATGGAAGGGAGCTTCGGTTGAAGCCCAAGATATCAGAGATATGGCGTCGAATCGGTGCAGGTGTATTGAAGAAGAAGATCTGAGATTTGTCTTTGTTACAGTCCAGTCCTGAGGCTTCAGAGAAGGTTTGAAGGATCGAGAGGATGGAGTGAGCTTCCCATGCTGTAGGGGTACCCATCATTAGAGTGTCATCCACAAATTGGCTATGCGAGACCGGGGGGGAGATACCATGCAGAGGTAGACCTGTCAACAAGTTTCTTGCTATGGCTGCATGAATGGAGCGACTGAGACCCTCATCCATAATGATGAAGAGGAAAGGGGAAAGAGGGTCTCCTTCTGATTACTCTAGATGGGGAGAAAGGATGGGAGGGAACTCCATTGATAATGATGGAAAAAGAATCCAAGGAGGTAAGATTTAGAATCCAATCCACCCAGAGCTTGTTGAAGCCAAAGGCAAGGAGCATTTCACGCATATAGTCCCATATTAACTTATCAAAGGCTTTAGAGAGGTCTAGTTTAAGTAGCATACCTAGCATTTTGGTTTTCTGCAAAGAGTGAATCACTTCATGGGCCAGGATGACGCTATCCAGGATTTGTCTACCTTCAACATAGTCTGATTGCTCCGGAGAGATGATCATTGGTAAGATGGGCTTGATTCTTTGGGCAATCACTTTGGTTAGGAGTTTGTAGATGAAGTTGCAAAGTGCGATGGGCCTGAACTGCTTAGGGTGGAAGGCCTCCCCCTCTTTGGGGATGAGGGTGAGGAAAGTCGGATTGAGAGCCTAGAGGACTTGTCCTGAAGATCGAGAGTCTTCAATGATTTCCCACACCTCTACCCTGATAATCGGCCAACAATGGTGAAAAAAATCATTGGTGAAGCCATCTGCACCTGGAGCCTTTCCTTTGGGGGTGTCCTGGAGCACCTGATCTACCTACTCAATAGCAATGGGCCAGAGTAGGGCTGAGTTTTTCTTCGGAGTAACTAGGGAGGGCACATGCTGCGTGACCTTGGCTATGGCCTCATATCTATCCAATAGGGGTTCCATGAGGAGATCTTTGTAATAGTCTATCAGTGTCTTCTCCATATATTTATGGGAGTGGATAGGCTAGCCATTAGTGGAGGTTAACTGCAAAATTCTATTGGTGTGTCGGCAGTGAATAGTGGTTCTGTGAAAGAAATTGGTGTTTCGGTCCCCCTCCTTGAGCCACTGGATGCGAGATTTTTATTTCCATAGAATCTCTTCTTGGCCTTTTCTAGCCTCCAGTTGTTGATTTAATAATGCTTCCTGGGTTTTAATCTCGTCCATTATCCCTTGAAGCTGGATCTGGGTTTGAATCATGCTCATTTGTTCGGACAGCTGCTTTTGGGAGTTGAAGATGTTGCCAAAGGTTTGCTTGTTCCAAATTATGAGTCTTTGCTTGAGGTTCTTTAGCCTTTGCTGAAATATGTACATCTTGGAGCTGTGGGTGACCTCTACCTCCCTCCACCAATCATGGATCTTTTTTTGGAAATCTAGGTGGTTGAGACAAAACTGTTCCAACCTGAAGGGTTTTTTCCCTGCAGTGGCTAGCACCTCTAGCCATAGCTGAATGGGCTAGTGATCCGAGCCATGGAAATCTAGAATGCTTTCTTTCAGAGCTGTCCCTTCTAGCATGAGGGAGTCGGATATGAGAAAATGATCTATCCTACAGGTGATTTGATGTATTTCGGTTCTTCTGTTTGTCCAGGTGTGAACGCCATTGATGGTTTCCAGGTCGATGAGGTTGATGTTATCAATGAGGCTATTGAAGTCACTGGAATCCCAATCCAGGCGTCTTGATCCCCCTTTTTTTTCATCCAGGTTGTGTATGAGATTGTAGTCTCCGTCGATAATCCATCTATTGTTCTCAGTTAAGTTGGAAAGGTATTCCAGGTTCCTGAGAAAGGCTTTCTTATCCCTGGGGCTAGCCGGCCCGTAGACATTGGTGAGGTGTTCGGGTTTGTTGGAACCAATGAGCCTATAGTCCGCAGTGATGGACCATTTGGTAGTGGTAAAGTTTTCCATGATCATTGTGTTGGTGTTCCAGAGGATAGCTAATCCTCCAGCTATACCTATGGCCGCAGTAGAAACTGCTTCCCCTTGCTTCCAACAGTGGGGGAGTAGCATGTTAATGTCTTCAGTGTTGCATTTTGTTTCCTAAAGTAACATTATATCCGGTTTTTTTTGCAAAGATCAGATCTCGTAGCATTTTTTGCTTGCTACATCCATTGAGGCCTCTTATATTCCAGGAGATAATCTTCATGAGGACGAAGGGGTGGAGAGAGGGGGAAAGTTTTCCGAGATAAGGTGGATTTGACCGGAGTTCACCATGAAGTGACCTATTTCTTGTATGAGCTTGTTTGTTGACTTCCTTCCTCTCTTCTTATCGTCTTTCCAAGTTTTGCTATGGCTCTTTGACTGATTACCCTGTATGCCCAAACTCTTGCTGGATCGAGCTGTGGATCCAGTTGAGGAGTTAAGGAAAACCTTTTGCACTTTCCATAATTGATCTCGAGGTATGATGTATAGTTTTTGGTATCTATAGGCATGTTCAAGGTGCTCCAGGTCCACCCCAGCTAATTCTTGCTCTTCTAGCTCCATTTTAGCATCCCCATCCTCTACCTTCAAATGGTCTTTCTAGGTGACAACGGGGTCTAGAGATGAGTTATCTGGATCCTTCTCCTATATCGGTCGTTTGCTCCCTGGGCTAATGTGTTGGGGAGTGTTTTCTGCGTGGAAATCATTGGGGTTTTTGGGGACTGAAGGATTCTCTGGTTGATCCTATAGTATTGCATATTTATTACTAGTGGATGGATATTTACTTACTTGAGTTGGCTGCTTTCTTCCTCCTTGTCTTCTCTTACTTGCTGGTTGAGCAAAGCCTTCCTTGTCTTTTTCGACCTCTAGGTTCCCCTCTTTGTGTGTAGCATTGAGGGGGCATTCTCTGAAGAGATGTCTGTTATCATGACATTTACGGCATCTGAACGGGATGTGTTCATAGTCGATGGTTTGGATCTAGTCCTCATCATGGTATTCCAGGATTATGGATACCGAGAGTGGCTTGGCTATGTTCAGGTATACACAGATGCGCGCATAGGAAGTGTACCGCCTATGCTTTGAGGCCTCTGAAGACTTAACATAGATTTCGATGGTGTTACCTATACCTGCCAGAACCTCTTCTAGCCAAAATTCCTGGGGAAGGGAGTATATTCTGATCCATACTGGTGCATGCGCAAAATATTCCTTTTCAGGGATGAACTTCTCGGTCCAGAATCTTAAGAAGAGTCCTGCTGAGTTGTAGAAATAAGGCCCTCCATCAAAAATCTAGTTGCGGTCCTCGAGGTTATGAAGAATGATTGTGAAGAAGCCCTTGGATCCTAGTTGCAGTTCATATTGTCCTTTTGGCTTTCACCAATGTTATATCCATTTGATCAGGTCTCGTTCTGAAGGCCAGATCCCTAGGAATTTTCCTACTAGGGCGTAGTCTCTCATACATTACTTTTGTTCCTCTATGCGTGGTGATATGATGATGTATTTTGGGGCCTATGGTGCTTGTGGGATGCATTTACCTAGTAGCCATGGTATTAACACTATAGCAGGTGTAGCCACGTTCTTTGGGTCAATATCCATCTCTCGATCCTTGAAGGTTCCTTTTGTTAGAAGCTTTGAGCATTGATCTAGAGGCATCTCAAAGGTGGGTCACTTTGATCCTTCTCCCAAGATTCCATTTGCTGTGGCCTGGCTGTAAGAGGTGCCATTCGACCCTCCCTCCGTCAGATTCACAAGCCCCAGTGGGGAAAATATTATGACCGAGCGGCCTAAACCCTAAACCTAGGTTGCAGAGCGCTCATGAACCTCATCTAGTTTTTCAAGCAATTCAAAATTCATTTTGATAATTCTTTGATGTTGTTATTTGTTTTCTTTGTCTACCTACAACCTATTTAAGTTTAAGAATAACTCAGATCCATCACCTCGTTTAGCCATTATCCTCTGGAGAGTTCTATTGGGAGATGCATTATTTTTGTTCACTTTCAAAATTTTGACTCCATAGCCCTGTGTGTTCCTCCCCTTCTTTTCTAGCAACTTTATAAAATCCCCCCAAAACAAACCAAATCTAGCCACTGATTGCCATAGATATATCAAGTGACATGAGAGAGCCCTCTCCGAGTTGTACCAACTAGTTTTCATCTCTAAAGTAGGTTGAAACATTTACCTCTGTCGTTTTTCTTCCAGCTGGAAAAAATTTACAGAGTGCTAACATTCTTGCACCGTTGTCGGGGACAAAATTGAAAAACTTTTCCCTAGGA
>JASDQU011403186.1:14085-24466 GCA_032191745.1 Picea mariana
AAATGTGAAAATGATGTTGTTTACACAAATCCTTGCATGATATGTAAGAAAATGGTTTAGAGCCATTGCACTAGGAAGTATCACAGATTTCACAGCCTTTGATACGCTCTTCCTCGCCATATGGGGAGATAAGAAAACCCCCTTAAATTGTTGACACAATATAACAATATGAAGAGGTCACCTGATGAAACAGTGCAAGAGTTTTTGGCTAAATTCATGAAAGTATATAATGTGATTCCTGATGAAGTAAAACCCCGACCTAAAGCTTCTCAGCTCAAATATATTGATTCTTTCGAAAGTGATTTTTCTTTGTTATTGAGAGAACGAAGATCTGCCACATTGGATGATATGATTATAGATGCCATTGAAGTCGAAGTAAACCTAATGGCTTCAGGAAAAATGAAAGATAATTCTGGCAGAAACATGGGAAGAACTCAGGATAAAGCATAAACTTCAACATCACAGACATCAGAAGAAAGATTTGAGGCGATGATGAGAAACATGGAAAGGATGATGGAAAGAATGGCATTGGGAAACAGACCCAACCCTATAGAACAGGATGACGGTCCACCTAGAAATCCGAGAAGACCAGTTGGTCCATAGATCATGAAACTAAAGAAGAGAAATCAAGGAAATCAGGAAGCTCAAGCAGACCAAACAAATCAAGGAAACCAGGCAAATCAGGGGAATCAAGGAAACCAGGGAGAACAACAAATAAGGCCTCCTTTTCAGAATAATTATGTGAATGAAGATTATGATGAATATTTTGAAGATAATGTGAACATTTTTGATGACCAATAAATTGAGTTATTTTTTACCAAAGAAGAACATGACCAGTTCATGGATGCAAGTGAGATCTTTTTGCAAGATGAAGAGAAAAGAATATCAACAGAAAGAGAAGATTATGAGACCGGATTGCAAAACGCCATCATGTAGTTCCAAAGGAAACACAATATCTGAAATAAAAATATGCCTCCAAATCCTCCGAAAGGTAATCTCCCAAAGGCCAACTCCACCAAAGAATCTCAAAGTAACGTGCCCTCTTCTAGTCAGTCCAAAAAGGACTCCACTGAAAACAGATCCAGCTATAATGGATTCCAGTCTAAAATACTCTGCTACAAAGGGTGTGATCCAGGCAGATATTGGTGGCCACCTACCTATTCCACTTGGACCCACACCATTGTTTCTTTCTATTTTTTAGTTTCCTTAATTGTAGCACAATATACTATTTTTAGCAGTTCTTCGGGTCCTGAACTTCCAGAACTGTTTTGAGGCCCTAAACCACATTTTTTGGGAATGAATTCTCCAACGAATATGAGTTCATTCTAGACTAAATATTCACTATCAGCAGTGTCTTCCTCTGATAGATATTTCTAACGATGTATCATGTGCGTCAAATGGAGATACTATCCCAAAGTTACACCCCTGGGAAATTGATGTACCAATTTACCCCAGTGGGGCCCATATTCTGGTGTTTCATCTCCTAGGGTTAGGTTTTTGGATGTTTAGGGTTTTCCATTGTTTCTCAGTAATATATAGGCCTTTGAGACTCATTGTAATAGGCAGTTCAGAGGCCAGTAGATGCCACATCTCTTCTCAGAGATAAGCTACCAGCGCCCTAGCTAGTTTATTTCCATTCTGTTTGTAAGCATTTTTCAGTCATTTGTTATTAATGAAATGAAGTCTTATTTCCGCTGCATCTCTGTGTTTATGTGTATTTATGTATTTCATTGTGTTCCTACATAAATCTAGATCAAGATTCTATGGATAAGGGAAAGCATAAAGAATATCCGTAGAAGAGAATATTGATGAGAAAAGAAGTAGTCACTAAAGAGGTAGAAAAAACTTCATCCTCCTTTGATTTTGAAAGTGATATGGCTAAGATTAAAATTTTGGTACCATTTTATGAATTGATCAGAAATAGTGAATACATAAGTCATACCATCAAGATTCTTAAGATGGGACAGACCTCTGGTACCCTGAATATACAAGATGATCACCCAGCCATTTTATTTGGGCCAAGAGTAGAAGAAAGCGGTGAAAGTGAAGAAGTTCCTCCTTTCTATGTCATCTTGAAAATCAATGACATGACTTTACACAATGCTATGCTGGACTCTGGAGCATATCACAACCTGATGTCGAAAGTGGTCATGGACCAACTAGGCCTTGAGGTCACTAGACCCTATAAATATATGTTCTCCTTCGATTCAAGAAAGGTGAAATGCCTTGGCATGATAAAAGAAATGGTCATTTCTCTAGCACAAATCCCAGTGAAGAATATGGTGATGGATGTAGTGGTCGTTGATATCCCTCCAAAATTTGGCATGCTGTTGTCTAGTTCATGGGCCGCAAAACTAAAAGGAACCCTCCAGATGGACATGTCATATGCCACTATTCCTATCTTTGGTCAAGATAGAAGATTGTACAGGGAAGTTCTACTAAAATATATGGTCAGCAACAAATCACAACCTACCAACCATCCTATCTACTCAGTAAGCACTGAGTTGGGGTCTTCCATTTTCTTAAATGATCTATGCTTCGGAGTAGAAGAGACGGAAATAGTCCTGGCACATAAAGGTATAACCAAATAGCAGATGGAGGAAATTTTGGAGCAGCAAGATGATCCAGACGATCAGATATGGAAAATGAACCTCAAAGGAGATGCATGCAGAGAAGGAGCTAGAGCTGGTGTATGGATAAATCATCCCAAAGGAGACACAAAATTATGCTTTTACAAACTCGTTTTCGAATGCACAAATAATATGGCCGAGTATGAAGCGTTAATATTGGGATTGAAAGTTTTGGAAGAGTTGGATGCCAAAAGGATTGTTATACTTGGATATTTTGAGCTCATCATCAATCAAATCAAAGGCATGTACCAAGCCAAACATCCTATACTAAGGGCTTACAAAAATCTGGTATTAGAACTCCTTGAGAAATTTTCAGAATGCAACCTTTCAGCAATTCCAAGAGAACAAAATCAAGATGTTGAAGCATTGGCCACTTCAACAATAGTATTTAAAGTCCCAATTTTTCCTGAAAAAATCTACAAGGTTGAAGTCAAGTACAGAACGACGATACTAGAAAATATGAAACACGGGAAAGTCTTCGAGGATGACAAACAGATAGAAAACTTCCTCAGGATTGAAAATGAGTTCAAGAATTTAAGCATTGATGATGAATATTGCAATGATTAAGTGAACACAGCTGGTTTCACCAAAGAAGGATACTTTGAAAATAAAATTGTTGGCAGAGATATTGTATAGCTAAAGAGAAAAACTATCCCCAAAGGCTTAGTACCATTAGAAAAAAAAATTGACAACAACGATGTGGCCAGAAGTCCAAAAATCACAGTAGATGAAGGGGATGTGGAAGACTGTAATACTGGGACCCCAGAAGACCCGAATATCATTAAGTTGTCCAAGAAGCTCATCCCTGAAGTCAAAGAAAGGTATGTAAAATTAATGAAATAATTCCTTGATGTCTTTTCCTGGAGCTATGATGAATTGAAAGTTTATGATACTAGTATAATCCAGCATGTTGTCCCGATAAAAAAATACCACAAGCCATTCAAGAATAAGTTAAGAATAATAAACCCTATGTTGTCACCATTGATATAGAAAGAATTAAATAAGTTGTTTGAAGAAAAAATCATAGTATCCCTGAGAATCTCCAAATGGGTAGCAAATCTAGTGCTAGTTAGAAAAAAGAGCGGAGAGATTAGATTGTGTGTGGACTTCAGAAACCTAAATAAGGTATCTCTTAAAGATAGCTACCCTTTTCAAAAAATGGACCACATTCTATAGAAGGTGGTGGGCTCTCAAAGGATGTCTATGTTAGATGGTTTCTCGAGATACAACCATATCATGGTACATCTTGACATTCAAGAAAAGATAGCGTTCACCACACATTGGGGGACATTCATGTACACCAAAATGCCATTCGTGCTTATGAATGTTGGGGAAACGTTCCAGAGGGCTATGGACATAGCCTTTGTAGATGAAAAAGACAAATTTATTGTTATATACCTCGATGACATTACTGTGTATTCTGTTACAGATGAAGAACACATCAAACATCTCAGAAGGGAGTTTGAAAAAGCATAAAGTTTGACATATCGTTGAATTTGAAAAAGTAAAATTTCACCATGGAAGAAGGGAAGCTCTTCAACCACATAATTTATAAGGAGGGAATAAAGGTATAACCCAGCAGGTTTGAAGGAATTTTGAAGATTGGCATACCCAAAAGAAGAAAGGAAGTACAATACTTTCTAGGTAAAGTACATTTCCTGAGAAGATTTATTCCAAATTTAGAAAAGATCATAAAGCATATCACCAACATGTTAAAGAAAGGAAATGAAATCAAATGGGTTCCTGAAGATAGAAAATATTTTGAAGACATCAAGGTAGCATTGACAAAATCTCTTGTGCCGGCTAGTCCAAATTTTGAGAAAGGATTTATACTATTCTCTTTCACTTCAGAACATATAATTGGAGTATTACTCTACAAAGATGATCGAAATTTTGAGAAGCCCATAGCATACTATAGTAAGACATTGAGAGATCATCCTTTGAAATACGACATCATGGAGAAGCAGGCATATGCTTTGGTCAAAGCATTGAAATAATTCATGGTTTATATTCTACATTTGCATTCCACTTCCTATGTCCCCAGCAGCTCAGTAAAAGACATCTTAACACAACCCAATCCTAAAGGAAAGAGGGGAAAATGTATTGCGGTCATATTAGAATATGATCTTGAAATCAAGCCCACAAAATTAATCAAAGGGCAGGGACTTTCTAGACTAATGGCTCAAACAAACTATGAATTCTTGGGGATAAACTTCACTATAGATATGTCAGAGGATACAACAAAGGAAGAAAGGGTGACTCCACAAATATATCATAAATTTCTTAACTCTACATGGTATGCAGACATTATCTTTGTGCTAAAAAATATGCAAGCTCCTCCTGAGTATAGCTAAACAAAGGCTAGGTTCTTGAAACTAAAGGTGGAAAAAATTTGTATAGTGAATGAATTATTGTATTGGAAGGACTCAAGAGGAATTTTACTGAGTTGTTTGACAGAAGAAAAAGTAGGAAAAACCATCAGGGAGTTCCATGAAGGAAACTGTGGAGGTCATCATTATTGGAAGACAACAGTACACAAAATATTGAGATCTTGTTTTTATTGGCCTAGTATTTTTCCTGATGTTTATAAAGAAGTGTCAAAGTGCCATGAATGTAAAATATTTGATGGGTAAGGAAAATTGCAGTCTCTGCCATTGAAGCCCATTTCAGTAGAAGATCCTTTCAGACAATGGGGCCTCGATTTCATAGGAGAGATACACCCACAGTCTTTGGCTCAACACAAATGGATATTGAGTGCAACAGATTATTTTACTAAGTGGATTGAAGTCATTCCCACCAGAAAAGATACAGATGATGTTATCATTCGCTTCCTAGAAGACAATATCCTATCCAGATTCGGATGCTCGGTCAAGATTATAATAGACAATGCAACTCCCTTCAAGTCTAAAAAGTTGGAGAAATTCTGCAGTGATTACAATATTACCCTTGGCCATTCTACATCATACTACTGATGCAGGAGCATCGCAAGCATCTTCAGTAGACACGCAAGCATGAAGGGAAAAAAATAGCTGGGACAAGCGCCAATGCATTTCAGCATGTTCTAAGTTATTTTGAAATATTTTTTAAAAAATAGGAAGCAAATATAAATGTGGTAGTTGGGGAAGCGTGCTTACATTTATGTCAATATGTTGTAAATAGACCATGAGCGATTGCTCTCATCTGTATTAGTAAAAGGAATTTAAGTCTATTTATGAAAGTAGGTAGCTTTGAATTGCAGATTAGATAGTTTAGGAAGTAGGAGGGAAAACTGACTATAGACACCCTCACCATTGTATCATTTGTAACATTATCAATCATTAATTGTATTATTGAGTATAGAAGAGAGCAGAGAGCTCTAAAGAGAAGAACCCATGTACAGAAGTTCTAAATTAATACATGAATATTTGATTTAGACTCATGGTGTTATAATGCTTTCTGTGTATATATGTTGAATGCTATGCTTATGATTGATTAATCTCTATTATGCATTTACTTTATATGATGTGAATGTATGATTTCATGACTTATGTTTGAAGTCTGAGAGAGAGAAAGAGAATGAGTTTCAATTGTTTCTCAACCTGAGTGAGAGTTCCTGCAAGGAGTGCAGTGAAATGTCTGCAAGGAGTGCGCTGACAGAAGTTCAAAGTTCATCTCTGAAAGCTCAGGAGGGGTACCATTGTTCTCATTCCATCAGAAGTGAAAGGGGAGCACAGAAGCCGTGCAAGGTGTGTGCAGGTTAGTTGAAGATTTACAACTTATTAACCAAGATAAGAGTTGAAGTATTGCTATTGCAAAGGGGGTGCACAGATTTAAAGGAATCAAATACACTGAGGTATTTGAAGAGTTGTCGCAAGGACTACATGCAGAAGTCTTTTGAAGACTCAAGTTTGCAAAGAAAGCTCAGGAGGGTTAGTGCCTTCGAGAATACTTCAAAATGAGGCGTAGCGAAGTCATTTTGCAGAAGTCAAGTCCAGGCGCAGAAACATCTTGTTCAATTCGCTGGAGTTGTCGAAGAAGGAAAAATTGGATGGTTTGAATTCTCCATGGAGAATTTGTGAAGTCCTGAGAGCCGTTAGATCTTGTAAAGGATAAAGGAGAGTTACAGTGATTGTTTTCCAAAGTATAATATCAAGAGAGATAGGGTCATTAGATCCAATCCAATGAGGGTCGTTGGATCACTCGTGAACTTTCATTTCGGAGTTCGGAGGTTTGAGGGGGCAGAATAATTCGCATCCAAGGATAGAGGACATCATAGTGGATAGGTGGTGCACTTGTCAATAAGCGAAGTCAAATTCGTTGACCATATTAGGAGTTCGTGGGTTGGAGAACCAAAATCTTAGCATCAGGATTCGCGAAATCACAAAGTCCAAAATCCCAAAAAGGCGAAAAGTTCCGTTGTGGGGGTAGCGTTAGGAAGCATGTCAAAATTAGACATTTAAGAATTTCAGAGGATAGGAGGTCAGGATATTTGTTCCGAGATTCTTGAAATCATGAAACTCGATATAAGTGTGGAGTATAACAAGGCCTACATTTTGGCGAATCGACAATTCAAGTTTCAGAAGTTGAAGAGTCGAGACACTCTGTAACAGGAGTCGCCAAGTCACGATATCCAAAATTCTGAAATAGTGGAGATCGTGATCACATAGTGGATCGGAGAATTTGAATTGGTGTTTAGCGTTTGTTCACGTGGGCTCAATTCATAAGAACCTGTGATGACACAATTGTATGTGTGTTTGATTCCTGAAAAGGAATCAAAGAGTTAGTTAGACTCAAAGGGAATAAAAAGAGCGACCCTGAGCAGACCTTAACCCGAGGGTTGGCAGTCTACGCCATATGGTATCAAAGATTGAATTTGTTTGTATATTTCAGGAAGAGGAAGCGAGAGGCAGAAGAAGAGTCCCCTGGTACACATTAGTTGTGATATCAAGAGCATAGATAAAATTCTTTTCTTCCTATAGCAGAGAAGGACATTCTCAGCCATGCCACCGAGAAGAAGAGAGAGGCCAATGCCTGATCCAGTAGTGGAAAGGGAGATGCATGAACTACATGCTAGGCTCGATGCCATGGAAACAACACAGAGTTGCACAGTCGACAATGGATATGTCAGTGAGGCTGTAAGTGAAAATGAGGTTGGACATGAAGAGACCGTTGCAGCCAAAGATGTAGCAGATGAATGCCTATTCAAGGGTGTTGCAAGGATAGCTGCCTGAGAAAAGATGGACATTCCAATATATGAAGGAAACATGCATGTTGAAGATCTTATAGAATGGATTAGAGCTCTGGATAAGTATTTTGACTATGAAGATGTCGAGGAAGACAAGAAGGCCAAACATGTTGTCACAAGACATAAAGGACATGTATCCTTATGGTGGGATGAACTGCAAGCTAACAGACGCTGCAAAGGCAAGCGGAAAATCAATAGCTAGGATAGAATGGTTGTGAAGATGAAATAAAAATTCATTCCCAAGGACTATCAAATCACTCTGTTTCGAAGGATGCATAACTTGAGACAAAAGCTGATGTCGGTGAAAGAGTACACTGAGGAATTCTACAAGATAAACATCAGAGAAGGTCATCGGGAGAGCGATGATGAAAAGGTCGCTAGATACATGAATGGTCTATGATATGACATTCAGTATGAGATGAGCATGATGATCCTTCACACAGTGGAGGATGCTTATCAGATGGCTCTGAAAGATGAAGAGAAGCTGAGCCAAAAGCAAGGTCAAAGAGGTCGAGGCAGAAGCCAAGCCAAGGGCAAAGAAGTTGTCCAAGATAGGACTCAGAAACCTAGAGAAGAGGGGAAGAAACCAAAAACTCAATCTGAGAGAGGGGGAAGATCACAGGGAAGATAGTATGCCAATAATAATAATTTTCCATGTGCTAGGGGAAGAGGAAGAGGCAGAGGTGGAGTAGTAAAATGCTTCACATGTGGAAAGAATGGGCATAAATCTTTTGAATGTCCAGACAGAAAGAAGGACAGTGGTGAAACTCACATTGCCGAAGCACAAATATGGAATGTTGAGGCAGAAGATGATGAGGGTAGAAGATCATTGATGATGAGGAAAGTTCTCTTAACGCCAGAGAAGGAGGCGGAGAACCCAGCCCAAAGAAACAGACTTTTTTGGACTGCTTGCAATACCAAAGACAAGTTATGCAAAGTCATCGTGGATAGTGGTAGTACATACAAAATCGTTTCTACAGAGATGGTAGAAAAAATGGAGCTGTGACTATTGAACATCCAAGCCCATACATAGTTTCATGGTTACAAAAAGGACATTAGGTAAATGTCACTAAACAATGTTTAGTTGAATTTAAAATAGGTGGATATAAGGATGAACTACTATGTGATGTCATTCCCATGGATGTTTGTCATCTATCACTGGGTAGACCATGGAAATATGACAGGAATGTGATTCATGATGGGAGAATGAACACATACACCCTGGAGAAGAATGGGAGAACTCACATATTATTGCCAATTAAGGACAAAGAAGTAAAACCTGAGGTATGCAACACTGTACTTCTCATGAGTGGGAAGGAACTTCTTTCGGAGGTTAAGAAGAAGGAAGATACACAATTCATTATGGTCAGGAATCCTATAATTGTTTTGAATAGTACAAGGCTGGATGATTTGCCAGAATAAATCCAGAAGTTGCTGGAGGAGTTCGCTAATATAGTAGTGGACGAACTACCTTGTTCGTTGCCACCGATCAGAAGTATAAGTCACCGTATTGATCTCATACCTGGAGCTAGTTTACCAAACAAAGAAGTGTACAGATTGACGCCATAGGAGAATGAGGAGGTCAAAAGACAAGTCCAGGACTTAATAGACAAAGGATTGGTTAGAGAGAGCTTGAGTCCATGTGTTGTTCCGACAGTGCTTGGCCCAAAGAAAGATGGAGGCTGGAGAATGTGTACAGACTCAAGAGCGATCAACAAGATTACCATCAGGTACAAATTTCTATTGCCAAGGATGGATGACTTAATGGATTGCTTGAGTGGAGCAAGATTCTTTTCAAAGATTGATTTGAAAAGCGGATATCACTAGATTCGTATGAGAGAAGGTGATGAATGGAAGACAACATTCAAAATGAATGAAGGGTTGTATGAGTGGCTTGTTATGCCATTTGGCTTAACAAATGCACCTAGTACTTTCATGAGGCTGATGAATGAAGTATTGAGAGATTTCATAGGAAAATTTGTCATTCTGTATCTTGATGACATACTGATTTACAACAATACAGAAGCTGAACATATGAAGCATTTGGCTACAGTGATGAGAAGATTGCAGCAGGAGAAGTTGTTGATAAACATGAAAAAGTCATCATTTATGAGGACAGAACTCATATATTTGGGTTTTTTTATCTCTGCAAATGAGATGAAAATGGATCCAGATAAAGTGGAAGCAATTAAGAATTGGCCATCATCGAAGAGTATATTTGAAGTTAGGAGCTTTCATGGATTAGCTAGTTTCTACAAGAAGTTTATCAGGAATTTCAGTGGAATTATCGCACCGATGATGGACACGGTGAAGAAAAGACACAAATATTTTTACTGGATAGAAGAAGAAGAGAAAAGTTTCAATCTTTTGAAGAAAAAGATGAAGGAACAACCAATTTTGGTGTTGCCATATTTTAGCAAGACATTTCAGGTCAAGTGTGATGCAAGCAGATTTGCAATTGGGGCGGTCTTAAGCCAAGACAATAGACCAGTTGCGGTCATACAAGCCTTGAAGAAGTGGAGACACT
>JASDQU011403186.1:28987-43728 GCA_032191745.1 Picea mariana
TCATCACTCACCATTCACTGTACATAGCCTCTTTGCATTTTATTTTTCTTTACGTATGAAAATCGAAATAAAAACAGCATGGTTGAAGCCCGAGGTGAAGGCCTTGAGTTGTGATGAGTGGGTTTGGAGTTTTTGAATAAAAGTAAACAGATTCATATCACACACATAATATTACGGCCCAATGGGTAGGCACTTGGCCTACAGTTATTTTCCACCTCATAGGGAGGATAGAATCCCCAACTGGAGCCAATGTTATCACCGTATAATTTCCAGATGGTATCTGAGCTTCCAAATTTTGGTGAAGTTTTATACCACCACAGAGATATGATGAATTAGAGTTCCTGGATATACCTAGAGGCGTATGGAAAAAATAACAGAGATGTGAATAGTAAATCTCAATAGACCGTTGATCTTGAAAGCGGCCTGGATATGTAACTATCGCGAATATTAAGCATTCGAAGACGGGTCGGGGAAAACCATCACGGTTTTATTGCGGNGGGTTGTCTGACCAAAACAAATTTTTTCAGCCTCCGATAACAATGTTGTCAGGCAAGACGTGGACTGTAGATCTTGAAGTGGCCTAGATCAACGATCGAGGCACATTTCGGCGATTAGAGTGGCACAAAAATTAACCGATGGAGGGCAGAACGGGAAAATTGTCGTGGTTTAAATCATGCACACGTGGCGTATGCAGAAGCACATAGGGGCGAAAGGCAGTTCAACCAAAACAATTTTTCTCCAACCCCCTATGTCAATAGATACCTATAAAAGTAGGAACCCCCAACATTATTCTATGTTGATTTGAAGCATTCAAACATTTGAAAATTTGGCACAAAGATCTCATTTGAATTTCAAAGTTCAAGACCAAACCAGACCAGTTTTTGCGTCGTTTATCAGGTATTCTTCACCATGGCTTCCAATCCTGTTGTTTTATCCATGAGAGAATGGGATATCTCCTCCAGGGAGGAAGCCCTAATTGACAGAGATTTTGATGTTTTCCACACAAACATGATGATCTCACCCATTTCTGTGTCGAAATAAAAATTTTTGAACAATGTTGGATCCCGCATACATTTTCTCGAAGCGTCTCAAGCCTCCTTCGCCCCTTAAGTCATAGAAACAGTCTTACCATTCCCTGAATTTGTAAGCTGGTGTGCAGAGCAATATTCCCACGGAGAAAAAGTCATTTTAAACAAATTAGGGTCAGAATTCCTGTGTAAAGTAGACAGTTCATCACTCTGGCACACTCTCGATATACCGGATGCCTCCCCCACAGTGTCAGAGGTTTTCGGGGAACAAAGAACGATCATAATTTATAGAGAATGTCTGCATGAGATAAAAACCTTGTTTCTGCAGACCATAATCAAGCCTGAACATCATTTAGAAAGTCTACCCTTGCCTGCCAGTATAAGCGTCATGATCGTCGAAGTCCAGTGGGCTTGTTCATTGCTGAGTCAAATTTTAAGGTTAGACAATGACAAGTTTGTGGTAGAGGTCATGTTGGGATTCCTGCTGATTTTCTTCCTGTCTGGTCAGTCAGTTTGTGTCAGTTTTGACGAATTTATTGCAGAAAATATACATCAATAGCTGATTAACTTCATCTTGCTGAGACATTTCAGATACTATTCTCACTTATTGAGAATGTTTCTGGAATCTAACAAAACCGATTTTCTGCAGACTGCATTCATTTCAACCGAGTGTAAAAGGATCACCATGCTCATATTCATCAATAAGATTATGTCTAGGATATGCAGTCTCACTTTTGGTTCAAACTTGCCAAGAGTTATAGAAGAAATGAAGAGTTTGTTGCAGCCAAGTCCGGAGAACATGATAGGATATTTGATGTTGTTCACTCAGTCCCCTGTGATTTGAGTATATGGATGCCAGGAAGGACCTCATATTTTACCCCTTTTTTTAACTCCTAGGATATTTGATTTGGAATTCATAAGACAAAGGGTCATCTCAGAGACTAAGCATTTCTTGAAAGCACACAAGGCTTCTAATCTGAAATTTTGTTTCGTAGTAGGTCCCTTCGTGGTAAAGATAAAGTCTTTTTTGCGTCAGGTTCAATCCAAACTCAATGAATTTGGGTTCACACAATTGCAAGGATGAAAATATGATCCACATCATATTATATTGAAGAGGAGATTGGAAATAAGACAGGGCCCTTATGAGCACAAGAATGTTGAAGGATTAGATAAGTTGGCCAATCGAGAGACCTGTATAGAGATGGAGGTCACCATGCAACATGACCAAACTAAACAAATAGAACTTACTTTTCAGCAGAACCCAACACAAAAACCTTCACCTAGGTTGATTGTCAAAGCTCCTAAAATGAGTGTCTTCAATAAGAGAAGCAGTTCAAAAACCCTAGGGGCTAGTAGCCAGCAAGACACTCTCAAGAAAATGAGAGCCACATCACCCTCTCTATCAATTGACTTGGAAGAGGAAGAACAAAAAGGGAAGACATGCATGGAGATGGCAGAGACTACAACCAAGAATGAAGAAACCAATATAGACAACAAGCCACAAATTGAAGGAAGCATGAAGGTTTTCAGTAGCAGGAAACACATATTCAGCCAGACACCTGGGACAGTTTATCAGTCTAAGGAAGATTTGATAAACCAGTATGTTGTGAAAGGGAGTATGGCCCACAATGAAATAAGAGACCTTTCTTTTGAAGTAGAAGGTACTTCCCAACGTAAATCTCACTTACTCTCAGTCAGAGATGTCGAGAAAAAGACCTTTAACATTATGGTGGCTGATGATGATAAGGTATCTGAGTTCAAGGTACACTATGAAAACATTGGTGCCCCTAATAAAGTAAAATTCCACAGGAATGTCAGTGATATGTTGTATGCTTATTACCTAAGCTAAGCTCTAAAGGTTGCAATATTGAAAACATACGCATCAAAACTGGATGGGAAACTGAAGCAGAAAAAGTGTCCAACAAATCCTGGATGACACAAGTTAAAATACTAGAGTCTTAAGGTCCCTAGGGGTTGAAAGCTTCTTTGGATGAAAAGAACAAGATAATCCAAAGTCTAAAGAAAAGAATAAAGATGTCACATACATATCACTCACAGACAACAGAATTTACTTCTTTGGAACATGAGAAAGAAAATTTTAGACAAGAGGCATCAGACTACAAGGCTAAAGTGATGCAATTGGAGAAAGAGAAAGAGCATTGGTCACAAGTGCAGGCAACGACATCAGACATGGAATTTATTATACCTACTAATATAGAGGTTGGATCAGGCGCTGAGGGATTGGTCCAGGCTATGTCCCAGGTGAGTTTGAAAACATGTGAGATCAAGAGTCTTAAAGATAACATATAAAAGTTAAAACAGGAGATGCAAGTGAAGGATGAGAAAATGGCTCAACTCCACAGAGAGAACCAAGACCTGCAGGAAAGAGTGAGCAAGCTAAAAACGAGATAGAAAGGAAAAACGCTACTACAAGGAGACAAACATGTAATATGGGACGTGATTGTTGCAGAGGTTGCTAAATTCAGAAGTTATCTGAATTTTATCAACGATAAATATAATATGGTTGTTACAGCTCTCAATAGATGCAGTGTTGTAAATGAAGTGTTAGCCAAGACTCCCTTGGAATAGACTGAAAATGCCATTGACTTACTGAATGTTGTACCAACTATTGACCTTCAAACCATCTGTGTGAAAGACAGGACCGCATTAATCATTTCATCCAGAAGGATTATTGCCAAGGACAACTTGCTCAGATCGGTCTAAAACAAAGTTGTGCAAATGGAGCACAACATACAGGAGTTTAAAGACGCCTTTGAAAAATTGTTTGCTAAAGGTCTCTCATCATTTTGGGATGGAAAAGGCTCATTATACAATCAATAATACTATCACACTCTCCTCATGCAATGCAGAATGGACCATTCTAAGTTTGACGATATGGAAGAAAGTCTGAAAGGCCCTAGTCTGGTAGAATATTTAGCTACAGACTTTGAAATTTTAAACAAGTTTAAAATGGTGAAGTTCAGTATGCCAACCATGTCCTATGCTATGTGCATTGACTTGGAGATTTTGATTAAAGATATGATGGATTGTGAAATCCCCTCTGATTCACAATGGAAAGAACTCGTACGGTTGGGTAAGACAAAGTACAATGTCCCCGGACCCAACAAGTGATCTCCAGTTGTCACCAATTTTGTGGATCCAACAGAAGCGAAGGGCATTACAAATGGTGCAAAAGTATTCGGGCAGTCAGAGGAATTGTTCATGATGTTGAAATGTTTTCCTTTTTTATAATTATTGTAAATCATTTCGTATATTGAAACTATTGGTCGAAACTGTTACATAAGTTGAAATGTTTTGGTTTCAGTTGTTTTTATCAAATTGTATAAGCACTGAGAGACTTGGATTAATTAATGTTGACAGAAGTGCAAGAGCACCTTTTGGGTTGTAGCAGACTCTATTTTTGTAAATTTTATGAATCTGGATTGAATATAAATGCAGAAGATTTTGAAGTCTCTATGTAAATATTCTGAAGGGTGGTGATATGAGCTTTGTTTCCTTTCATTGTATGTATTTCCTGTGATCTATCTTTCATTTGCATTTTTATTATGTTTAAATTGGAGAGTTAAAGGCCCAGAATTCATCATTTGATGCTCTTGATTTAAGCAATTTAAATTGTGTGATTATCTTCTTAATTAATTCAGAATTCATTTTGATAATGCTCTGACGTTGTTATTTGTTTTTTTTGTCTTCCTACACCCTATATAAGTTTAAGAATAACTCAGATCCATCACCTCGTTTAGCCTTTATCCTCTGGAGAGTTCTATTGGGAGATGCTTTGTTTTTGTTCACTTTCAGAATTTTGACTCCATAGCCCTGTGTGTTCATCCCCTTCTTTGCCAACAACTTTATAAAAACCCCCCAAAACAAACCAAATCTAGCCATCAATTTCCATATATATATCAAGTGACATGAGAGAGCCCTCTCTAAGTTGAACCAGTTATTTTTCATCTCTAAATTAAGTTGAATAGTTACCTTTGTTGTTTGTCTTTCAGTCAGACAAAATTTATAGAGTGCTAACAGATTGCACTAAAAATGGAATGCCATTATTTGACGGTCAGAACTATGTTTTATGGAGCAGAAGGATGATAATATTTTTATAAGCACAAAGGTTTGACATTTGGAACTTAGTTGTTTCAATATACACCACTCCAAAGAAACCTATGAATAATGCAGCCAAGAAGGAATTAAAAAGAAACCACAAAATATCAATGGATTCCATCCTAGATGGATTATCTTAGTCAGTAAAAGTCAAAGTGGGACAATGCTCATCATCCAAAGAGATTTGGGATAAACTACATAATCTCTACTCTATGGGATCTCCTCTTGTAATCATAGAGCCAAATCATTTTTATCAAGACAAAGAAGATGCTAAGATAGAATGAGAAGAAAGAGTGTTCTTCATGGCAATGGAAACTCATAAATGAACCCTTGAAAATGATGAAGAAGATTATGAAGAAGGTAAAGTGGATCTTGATGCATAACTAATCCGTGTTTTAAGTGATGTAAAAATGGAAATGAAGAAAAACAAGTCTCGTAAGGAGTAATTGATCAAGCTAAAAGAGGGTTCTCAAAACCATAACAAAAATTTTGAAGAAGGCAACCAGATTATCATAAATTTAAAGGTTTGGCTAGAAGAAGCCAGAGTGATTGAAGAAACACTCAAAAATCAATTGGAAGAAAAATAAGAAAATAAATGTGTGTTTGGAAGATAAAATAGTATTACACAGAAAAGAACTTGATAATGAAGAAGAAGAAGTTGTTTGTTTAAACATCAAGGTAAATGAGGAAGAAAAGGGAGAAGAGATTTTGATAATTCTTCTTAAGTAAATATCTGAGAACTTCAACAAGCTTCAAGTAGAATTTAGTCAATAAGAAATAAAATTTGAAGAAGAAATCATATCCTTGAAAACCCAACTTGAAGAAGCAAAGAGAAGGGAAGAAGTAATGAAGATCCAAATGATGAAGAAAGAAGAATATAGTGAAAATATTGAAGAAGAAGTCATCTCATTGAGGGTTGAAGAGTTGACAATCTCATTAAGAACTTGAAGAGCTCTCAGGTACTAGAAGGAATTCTCATTTGTCAAAGGTCACCATTTGATAATGAAGGTTTTGGATACATTGGTGAGGCTTCATGCAAATAACATAAAAATGCCAATCCCAGCAAGAGCATTGAAGAGAGAGGAATATCCACACTTAGTAAGGTGGATACGACATTTTATAAGTTACATACAACACTTATGACACTTAAGTGTGGCATTTTGGGTGTGTAACAAATTCCCCCTAAAGTGTGAGGCCGAAGGAGAAAATGATGGTCGAAACACTTTAGAAAAATATTAATTCAAGGGTGCTAGAGTAGGAGAGCCTGGAAAAAGTTGCAAACAAACATCAAACAATATATGCGTATCATTCCCGAGGCAGGAATACCTATGCTCGGAATAAACTCATTGAAATCATGGTCACTAACCAATACACTATGGATCCATGAAAGTATTGACAAAGCATATGGCCACCAAAGATACATCATGGATCCATACCTCCATGAATCAATCAGGTCGTATCCATGAAAGAATACACAATGGAGCTATTATATGACAAAAACATAGCCACATACCAATAAAATGTGGATCCATGTGACATCATATACATCAATTATATTTACAATTTGATGGTTATACTGGAATCGACTACATAGTCAAATGATATTCATCATAGCTTTGGAAAAGCACATAAAAAAGTGAGCACCCAACCCAGGATCTTCATCCCGATCCTAAAATAGTATGAATCTATCCATGTGAATATATGGCATGATGTATAGCATGCTAGAAACCACTTGATTACTGTTCATTGATTCATATCGTTAACAAGTTCAATGGAAAACACCAATGATGACAATGGCTCTCAAGATACCCTAGTACATTCCAACGAATGTGAGAAAATGAGTTGAAGTCAAACATTCATGGAATCATTTTATCATAGGATAATGATGTAAACCTACTGTCGAAGGTGAGGATACCTTATATTGAGGCATGTAGGTTCCGAGGTACTAACTGGCTTCAAAGTCTAATTCATGGATAATGTGTTGAAGTCGACAGGAACAGACTCATCGAAAGAGGTCCATGATGTATCCCTCATCATCGACATGAAACTGAAACAGTAAAGTGATGTAATATGATAGATTAAATGAGTGTGGATTGACACAAGGATGAAATATGGTAATATTGTAGAGTGGTTGGTTCAAATTGAAACTTCCCTTGAACACTGTGAGGCACAACAAGTGACTCGGAATCATTGACTCGACAAGTACCAAGAACATAATGTGACGATAATCAAAGTACACTTCAACTGGAAAAAAAAAGTATAACATCATATATAATTGGTATGACTCAAAGACAAGCATATTACCCAACTATAATACAAGACACAAATTGGTGTCATGTTCAAGGGCGACAACAAATAGCTTCCATAATGCTTTCCAAAACTTGATCCACTTCCTTCAATTTTTCTCCCACCATGATTGGCAAGTACCTCTTTGTTTTTTAATGAGCTTGAGGAGGATTACAGATGCTCGTTGTAGCTCATCTTCGATAAGTCCCTCATCACATGTTTAACAAACCTGAAGAAGGAGGGGTTCAGTCCTGTATGGGTCCTTCAATGCATAATTTTATGAGCCCAAAGAAGGAAAGCTCGGTGGTCTTTTCACATTTAGAGATTATGAAAATATCTTAAAGACGACTCCAAGGGTGTTTGTTTTCATAAATTTAATCCCCCAAGTCCGGAAAAGTGTAAAAAATACAAGGAAGAACTCTTCTAGGCGTGATTGACTAGACTATTCCTTTTTTGTAATTAGTTCATCCGGTCCAAAAAAGGGTTAAACTAATACCGACTCAGACACTCTTTCAAACCTTTTAATGAGTGTGAAAGGAGACAAGCTCACTTGACAACCTTTTCATGTTTAGGGAGTCTGAAAATAGCTTAAAGGAGACTCCAACGAGTTCCTTTTTCATATAGTTTTTAACAGCCCGAAAAAGTGATAAAAATATGCTCGGTTGTACTCCAAAGAGTTCCTTTTTCATATAGTTTTTACAAGCCCAAAAAAGTGATAACAATATGCTCAGTTGTCTGCTTCATTTTTTAACGAGATTTACTCAAAAAGTGAACTATGCTTTGGGTACGTTTTATTTTTACATGAGCTTGAAACAGAGAATAAAATTGCACTCGGGGCAGGTTTGATTTTTACACAATCTTGAAACAAAGAAAAACTATGCTTTGGGCAAGTTTCATTTTTACATGATATTGAAATAGACAAAAACTATGCTTGGGGTAGGTTTCATTTTTACGCAAGCTTGAAATAAAGAAAAACTATGCTTGGGGTGTTCATTTCATTTTTACACGATCTTGAAATAGAGAGTGAAATTGTGCTCGAAGTGATACCCATTAGTAGTTTTTCTTCCCAACATGATGTCTATAGGTTGGTACTTTTCCCCTAGCATGACCAACATAGGATTGTGTCTTAACTTCGACATGATTTCTAGAGGATGGAGACATGCCCCCCAATCTTTGTTTTGTCCACAGACTCTTCTTCTACACCCAATCAGACTTTTGGATACTAATAGGAAAAGGTTCACCATAGAGGTAGGAAGAAAGAGGATCAACTAACACAGGCATATGAAAGGAAGGTTTAGGTATGATATCTAGTAGAAGACTCAACTCAATTGGAGCGGGGTCTGTTTCATTTTTTAAAGAGCTTGACATGGACAATGAACCATGATCATGGGTATCTATTTCATTTTTTAATGAGCTTGACAAAGAAAATAAATTATTCTCATGACCGTCTATTTCATTTTTTAATGAGCTTGACACAGGAAAAGAACTATGCTCATAATATTTTGTTTCATTTTTTAACGAGCTTGGCGCAGAAATGGGAACTTTTCTCGTAATCCACTATTTCATTTTTTAATGATCTTGACACAAAAATGGGAACTTTGCTCATAATCCTTTGTTTCATTTTTTAACAAGCTTGACACAGAAACGAGAACTTTGCTCTAAACCCTTTACCATGGTTTCCAAGAATTCTTCATCAGACGGAAGAACAACGCTCTGGAAGGAATACATGTCAAGGGACTCAATAGAGGTAACGAGGGGAAGATCGGGCTCCAAATCCCCTATTGAGTGATTCACCATGTCAACTACTGGATCTAAGTCTAAATAAGGTGAGAATACAGAGAGAGGCTCCTTCTCATTTGGATTTTAACGCATGGGACATGATGCCACATAATTAATATGTAGCAGGTGGGATATCATTATCATATAAGGAACATTCAAGGCATTCATATGTTTAGCAATTAGATCAAGACCAATTAATGAAATTTGGTCAATGCTCATAATGTTCCCATTATGAGAGTAATGCATTACTCGAAAGAGTGTCGACATGATAGATTTCATAGTGTAAACATAATCCCACCCAAGGAGAAAATTAAATTCCAAGGGGCCATGGACTATCATAACATAAATACATACAATTTTCCCTCCTAAGGTTATGGGAAGTTGAGGAAGGATCTCTAAATGTTCTCTAGGTATTCTATTAAAGTCCCACAGATGATGGGTCACTGGCACAAGCTGAGGGGAACCCATAGCTTTCCAAGTAGTTGAGGATAGAATGCTGACAAAATCACCTTTGTCAACAATAGTGTTATTTACTGTGATCTTATCATAAACATGCATGATAATTTGGAAAGTCAAGTAGGAAGGAAGGAAAGGCTCTGTCAGATTATTCCAATCAAAGGAAATGACCTCAATATTTGGAGGGGCTTTCATGGAGATGGATAAAATGCCCCCTTTTCCATAGGAATCTGAAGTGACAAGAAATACCTTGGAAGTATCCACTTCACACTCTAAGGGAAGAGTGGTATCAATCGAGGATTATATTGGACTGACCACTTTATTAACTTCACTCTCCAAGGGGAGAGAGGGATCGATCGATGATGGAATAGGACCGACCACTTCATCAACCAATGGTTGTTTGGGAGAAGGTTCATGGGAAGCAAGTAGAGGTTATTACTTTGAAATAGCAATGTGTTCCAACAATTGTGAAGCTTCATCCATATGAGGGAAAAGGTAACTGCAGTGCATTTCGTTGCATAACCAGCAAGGAATATTAACTTGGCCTTTTTTTCCCCCAACCTAATGATTATTGGTTGATGGGTTGTCACCATTCATGACCTGCAGCGGCTGGCAACATGGGTTGTTGAGAACCATGAGACCACACTTATAAAACCTTGGGAATATTAGGGAAATGTTTAATAAGGTGGTCACCCTTACAAAACCTACAAGGGAATTTTGGCTTGCGACATGTGTTGGTATACTTTTCAATATCATCAACCCTCCCAGCATGATTATCAGTGGTTGGTTGATTTCCCCCTTGCTTATTTTTCTTTTTGTTGTTATTTATTTTCTTCTCATTGTGATCCTCTTGGTTACTAGCATTAATAATTTCACCAGGTGAGGAAGAAGAAATGGAAGAAGACCTGACAAGTGAAGAAAGAAGAGGGTCAACATGAGGTTGATTTTCTTTGGGTGGAGGGCTTGCATTTGAAACACCATGATAATTCAGGATCACCAGAGTGGAAAAAAACCATATTAGTAATCCTATAGTGAATCCAGGAAGACTCAATGTGGAAATGTAAGGAGGATCAATGTTTCCAAAAGAAGGAAAAACATAAGGTTCCCTGTGAAAAGGGGTTCATTTGTTGGTAGTCCCAGGAAATGTTTCCATAGACACAGAATCAACCTAAGGTCGCTAAATCAAAGAGCACACACTACCAAAGTCCCTATAAGATAAGAGAAAGAAAACAACTCCCTTGTAACAGGGAAAAAATGAAGTAAGTATCTTCCAAATATGGGGGATGAGGCCTTCAAAGAAGATATGATAAACAATTACCCTGACCTCCACATAACAACCCTTCTTGGTGCAAGCAACCCTCACTTCAAGGGTCACCCTCCAAGGGTACTAAAAGTGTGATACGACGTATGTCCCAACTACCATGGGAAACCCCCAATATTCACCTTCATAGATACCTAGGAAAGGTTACTAGGGTTACCAACTCACATTTGACCTCTGAGGGGGTATAGTCGATAGTCGGGACTGAACGTATGGGAAGGATAAAAAATTATGAAGCTCTTCCAGAGGACAAAATACAAGTGGACCGGTAATACTCCTAAGGACCTCAAACAAATTCGAGATTCATGAAGCACAAAGACAAAATGAATCAGAAACACTCAAGAAAAAACCCTAATATACGATATTTCCACTATGATTGGTCAATATTTGGAAGGGTAATCTCCACTTCTCTTTTGCATGCGACCAAGGCCCTAAAATCCTAGACTTGTTGGTTTTCTATAAAAGAAAAAATTATGATTGATTTTGGATTATGCGCTTGTTCCTTTTATGGTTTTTGTTACTCAAAATGGTAAATAGAAGTGAAACTATGTGGTGTTATCACTCTGGCTCCAATAATACCTCAAAATAAAAAATGAATGGAATGCAATCTTTAGTTTCGATGAAGCCTATCTATAGAAAGGAGCAAGAGATTTCAAGAAAAGAAATAGTGTATCATTCAATGTAAGAAACATGAACTACTCTTTCAATGTGAAAGGTGTTTGGTATATGAGTCAAAGAAACTATAGGATACATGATTCTTATCCCCCCCCCCTCTCCATGAAGGGGGAAAAAAAATTTAAATGCAAACTCAAAAATGCTCCATCCACTAACTAGAATGCAAGAATTATTGTTTTTTTTTAATGCAATGAAATGATTTCAAATGCAATTTTTTCTACATTCTTACTTTCAATGAAAGATTTAAATGTTGAGGCAAAGGATTATGAAGAAAAAAATCCAAACAAAACATGCACTCAAGCAAGAACTGAAAGAATCCAAATGTCAAAATTCTTCTAACACAAGTTCAAACAAGAAAACATAGATGGACAGTAGAGAATAACACTTTCGGTAACCTTGGAAATTGAGTGGTGAGAATCAAGGATTAGTTCCAAGTTGCAATAATACCATAAAGCTTCAAACATTAAAAGGATCAAAATATTTCCAAACAATACCATAAGAAGCTCAAAAACAATGCTCAAAGAAACACTTGCAATCCCAAATCAATGAGGAAGACTTCAAAATCAATCAAGTGAAACACTCAGAAAGTCTTGAGATCAAGTTAACATAATTTTGAGAACCTTCGTGATGAGGGTCAAACCACTGGTAAGGAATACTTTGACCAAAGGATCTGGTTATCCCAAGGTAGTCATGCACAATTCACAATTTGATGGATTTGCAAACTTCAAAAGAGGAATGAAAATATGGTAATCACTCAACTTCAATCAAGGAAATCCAAAATCAAGTTCAGAGGACTCTAATGCAAGTATTTGAGTCAAGAATCTGATAAAACAGAGGAAAAATGAGCTCAAAACTGACCCAGGAAGGAGATAAATGCCCCTGTAGTAAGGTATACAAGGTGTTGAAAAGAGGTTAATGCTCCCCAAAACACTTACAAGGAGGATTGATAAGGGTTTCCAATGCTCTATAGTCCGCTATAAGGGAGTGTTGAAGGCTCGAAGTGGTCGAACGAGCACAAAATCTTGCCCAAATTCAAAAAATATCAGGAAGATTTCAAGAATCAAAATAAAAAAGAATCAAGAGACAAACAAGATTCAATAGGATAGAATACACCAAGGAAAGAATATTAAAATTTCGATCCCCAATGGAGTCGCCAATTTTTTTTTATGATGAAACCCCCCTTTGGACCAAGACCCCTTCTTTGATCCAAATATAGAAGCAACCAAATGGACACTAACTTCCCTTTATACCTATTTAGACAATTAAATGAGAATAAAGATATGGGTGTCTTACCTTCTTACATCGGTTTCCCTCGCTACTCTAGAATTTGACCTTGTTTACCAAGCTCCTAGGTGCAAGAAAGAAACCTACAAAGAACAGAGAGAAACATCCTTTCTCTACAATAGATTATTAAGTGAAAATAGATCTATATATGATGAATCTGACAAAAATATACATGCATGAGCCAATGACACAAAACATGAAAGGAATAGGCCAAGTTATGTATTAATGGAAAGACATAGTGAAGCACTTATATTCCAACGTTGACGTTGCAACAACTCCTCTAAGATCTCCTATCCATCCCTCTCTTGAATGTCTCAAGATCATAATTGTGATTATCTCATGGATTATCCTCCCTTTTCACCTTGGAATGTCCTCATTATATAGGATTTTGGAGGCATAACCATCATGAATTATTTCAGGAAATGGTTGAATATTTTTCTCCATAAGTTGAGATTGAGTTTACCTAATATGGATCCATGAGATATGACTCAAATCCTTGACTTTGTCTTCTTGGAACTAACCCTTAGAATAATGTGGGCTAGCCATAACTCCCTCTAACCACTTCAATTCTCCCTCAAAACTGAGCATAGGGCATTGACAATGCTCCCTATACATGAGCAAGCGAGCATTGACGAAATTTCAGTGCTCCCTATACATGGGCAAAGGATCATTGACCTTCAAAAATTGTCAAAATCTCAAGGTAAAATGCATTTTTTAGACCTTCTCATGATGAATGTTTCTCCTCCAAAATGACTAGGGATTATGAAAAATGTTCGCACATGGTAATAAAGTTGCAACACTTAATAAAGTGCATGTGAAAATTAATAAAGTGCATGCGACAATTAGTAAGGTGCATACGACACTTGATAAAGTTCATGTGACACTTAGTAGGGTTCATATCACACTTGATAAAGTGAATGCGACACATAGTAAGGTTCATACGACTCTTGATAAAGTGCATGCGATACTTAGTAAGGTGCATACGACACTTGATTAGGTGCATATAGAACTTACGACACTTAAGTGTGACATTTAGGTGTGTAACACACATGTCAAGCATAGAAGGTGCCACATGGCATAGTGATCTAAGACCAATAGGTGAGATTCTGTGGGAAGTGTGAGTGTTATGTGTCAAGTGGTGATGGTGCCACATGTCATGTAGAGACGAAGTCATGATGACATGAGGGTACTAGTATGGAAGCCAATGTGTCCAAATATTGATAAGTGTCACCAAGGGATTGTCCATTGGGATGAAGGTGGGTCCTAATGGACGAAGAGGCCCTTTTGGCCCTCATTTTAAATTGTGGTCGTTAGATCTATTAGGGATCTCCCTTAGTAAATCTAGACCATATATTCCTTATGTATCATCATCGGAAGTGGAAGGATGGTAGCTCTTGAAGCAAGTTCCTAATGTCGATGACAATGAGGAAGTTGGTGATAACACAAACCATGGATCTACAAGAGGTCAGAGTTCATGTCTACCATATATATATAAGAACCATTATTTTTGGCACAGGGACAGACCCAGGGTTTTACACTTCAACAACGCACCAAAAAAACCCTAACTATCGACCCTTTCGACAACACCTGCGAAGCAGGCGAAGTCTCGCCCGAGGTAGATACATGGGGGGTTACAGAAAATAGGTGTCTGTAACCAAGTTGGGACACAAATATGTGATAATAACACTTCACAAAGTAATATATTCACACTTAGAATATGATATGCATCAGTTCATTATCTTTAATAACATCGCAGAACATACCCTAATAGAGATCAGTGCAGTAACAACAAAGAT
>JASDQU011403187.1:44686-65371 GCA_032191745.1 Picea mariana
AATAACATCCTTTAAATTTTCATTTTTTTTTTAAATTAAATTTAATATATAAATTTTGTTAAATATTAAAATAACTTAAATATTTAAAAAAATAAACTTAAACTCAAGTTTGCTTGAGATGGAACTAATGGCTATATACCTATATATCTACTCGAGGTAGGTACAATAATGAGATAAATCTATTTTCCTTTGAATATATCTACTCGAGGTAGGTACAATAATGAGCTTTAATTTAATTTAATAGATTAAAGTGAAATCTAAATATCATTATTAATTTTACATGTGACACACCCCTAGAGTAAATACAATTTTCTGAATACTCTCAAAATGATATATATACTTATTATGGAAAAACAATCCATCTTTAAAAGAAGAGGAAACAAAAGAATATATTCTATAATGTCAAATATAAGGTTAGGTGGAATAAAAGAAAATATAGGAATCTATAAATATTGTTATGGCTATAAATGTTTATTAAATTTTTTTTTATTAAAATCTCATAAATGTATTATGGGTTAAAAAAAGTAAAGAGTATATTTCTTAAATTTGATGATGATTTTAACAATGTTATAAAATTTATTAAAGTAAGAAACAAGGTAGGAATTTCAAAACTAAAACTCAAACTGGTTATAAAACTAAATGGACCAAGGAGACTACCTACGGGAACGCCCACCTAGGGCACACAAGTCAATCACCTAGGTGCAACACTTCTTCACCTTTTGATGATGAATTAAATATATGTAAAATAAATGGTTCCCTTGGTATATAAGGTAAACCGAGACTAAAATAAAACATTCTTACCTTTTCTTCTGAAGCTATGTGTCTTGGTTGTTTTCTTTTCTGAGTTTCCATTTTACATTCACGACAATTTCATTTTTAGGGTTTTCTGAAGATTAACTAGTGCACCTTCCTTCATGGTTGCCTCATGGTGACTCTGTTTTCCATGCTTCCACCTCTGAGAGAAAGATTATCTCATTAGCTAGCCACTCTCTCAAGGAGTAAATCATTTCCTTCGATTTTTCTAAGGCATAAGGGAGGGCACACCAACTCGAGTTTGTGCCCTTCCTGGTTTCTTCTTTGTGGGAATGAAGTGAGTGTGCCCTCTTCCATGGACTCATTGGGATTCTCCCACTAATCCCCGGAGGTCACTCTGAGATCACAAAAACCTCTTGGCCATTCTCGGATCACCCCGGTTTGGATCCCCATTTTCTTGGTCACCCAAACTAATAGTGCATCCCTATTCAGATTTGTGCCCTTCAGTAGATTTTTTGGTCAAAAGTTGAGCTATGGCTTGCGTGGTCACGTTCTCCTGTAGATCACCTTCTTGGGAAGATAAATTGGTATCATAGCCTCAATATCCATCGAAAAGATTTAATCTTCAAGATTGAGTCAATTTGTTTTTGGGGTTTTCATGAAATAATAGAGAGATTTCCCATTCCAGGGTTTCCCTTTTATGCAAGAAGATACACAGATATCATAAGCCCCAAGGGCGCCCACATCTCCATTTCTAGAGAGAGGATCTCCATAGATCTAAAACAATACAGATCTTTCCCTCTAGACTAGTTCAAACTCCGTTGCCTCTGGGTTTTGAGTCCTTTGTTCCCAAAACAGAGTCTCCTCTGTTCAACATTGCAACCTAGGGGCCTCCTTTCTCTTCAATCGGCCTCACAATGACTCCACAAAAATATCCTTTGGCAATCCACTCAGAATCCAACACATCAAATCCCATCCAAGATCTTGCCTCCATCCTCAATGAGCTGCTCAGAATGCAACAACAAAACAATCCCGATCCATTATGGTTGGAGACTCGAATTCAAATACACAAGTTTGCTAGGCAAACAAATGGTGAAATGGTGGATTCTTGGATCCGTAGCCTATCCACCTATTTCAATACATTTCCAGGCCTTACCGAGGAAAGAAAAGTCCATATTGTTGCCTTGCATTTAGAAGGACTAGCACAAACTTTGTGGGATACAGAGCAAGAGAAGACCACAATTGTGATAGAGATTGGGGATGTTCCAAAATACTTTATTTCGCAACCCATCAAAAACTACACTCAACTTTACGAAGCTTTGAGAAATCAATTCTACCCACCTGGGTATGTGCAATCCTTATGGATTAAATGGAACCAACTTCAACAACTCTCTTCACAAGGAGTGAAAGGATACATAGACTTCTTATGCAATATGTGCCTCTTCATGTTTTAGATCCGAAAGAGGTACTCATATTAAAATTTATGGTTGGTTTATTAATTCAATTATGTAGATAAGTAGAGCTGTTTTAAAATCCAACTTTAGATAAAACATTTCAGATATATTTGGCTATAGAAAGGAAAGTCGCTCCTAGAGGTCTTATTCCTTAGTCCCACCCTTACACCAACCCCCCCACCTCTCAACCATCTAGCTCCCATCCCTTAGCCCGCTTTCCACCTTCTCGGACTCAAAACCCCACACCCAATACAACTACAAGGACACCTTGGTGCTCATTCCACAAAACTACTTCACACAATTTATCAAATTGTCAAATTCTCCAAAATCTAAAAGCCAACAAAACTGTAATCACTGAGCTCATTGCACCTTCCCAATTAGAAGATAGCAAAGAAATTCCTATGGACAATCCCATAGAAGTAGATCCCTCATTGATTCTAATGAACCAGGAAGATTCGAACGTATCCACCCAACCCGTCTTCACCCATAACTGCCAAATCAAAAACACCTTGGCTTTTCTGATTATGGACAATGGAAGCCAAAAAAATTTGGTGTCTCAACCCCTTGTGAACCATCTTAATCTTTTCACCACTCCACATCAGCAACCCTATCAGCTTGGATGGGTCCAAAAGGATAGCCCTCACCTCCTAGCTTCTAAGCGTTGTCTAGTCAATTTCTCCATAGGCCAATTCAAAGATACTATCCTTTTTTATGTATCCCCCTTGGATTGTGCGGATTTTCTACTCGGTATCCCATACAAAACCCAAATAAATGCTATATATCTAGCCAAATCCTATTAGTACAAAATTACAAAATTAAGAGCGACTTCCCCCCTCCTGCCACAATGACCATTCCATTCATCTCATCCCCGAATGTGCCCTACCTAACGCCCCTA
This sequence comes from Picea mariana, assembly GCA_032191745.1. NCBI lineage: Eukaryota > Viridiplantae > Streptophyta > Pinopsida > Pinales > Pinaceae > Picea > Picea mariana. The sequence goes on from JASDQU011403187.1 coordinate 47,789, forward strand.
CTTACTTGTTTTCCCCAACAGAAACAGAGGAAATGGAAAGGCAACTGACCGACCTCATTAACTCTGGCCACACCCAACTTTCATATTCTCCCTGTACTTTTTCCACCTTTGTCATCCCTAAACAAGATACCTCATAATTGCTCCTTGTCACTGATTACCAAGCCTTGAACAAAGGCACAATAAAAAATCGTTACCCCCTTCCCTGGATTGAGGAACTACTTGACGCCCTCCAAGGAGCTAAGTCGGCTACCATCAATTTCGAATGAACCCAGATGATGTTTGAAAAATAGTGTTCAAGACCAAATTTGGTGTTTTTGAGTGGAAAGTCATGCCTTTCTGTCTCACCCGCACCCCAGCCACTTTCATGAAGCTCATCAATGACATCTTCAGAGCACATTTGGGTCGATTTGTGGTCATATACTTAGATGAAATTCTCATCTTCAGTCGGACATGGGACACTCACATGTAACATGTCCGACAAGTTCTCTAAATTATCCAAGGACACAAGTTGCAAATCAAAGAGAAGAAATCATATTTTGGTCAGAATTCAGTCCCCTATCTTAGTTTTGTGGTCATCTCAGAGGGTATTTAACCATATCCAACTCCCATCCAAGCATTGAAACAATGGCCTCTACCTTCTTCACCTAAGGAGTTGAAAATCTTTTTGGGTGGCTTAAATTTATATCGTAAGTTTATTCACTCTTTTTCAAATCTTGCTCGAGCTTTGCATCAACTCTCAAATAATTCTTCTACATTCATTTGGACCAAAGAATAAACTACTCACTTTGCCTAGCTCAAAGACTCTCTCTGCAGTATTCAACACGTGTCAATCCACGTGTGATGTCAGCAGATGGACACCACTTCAGAGTTTCGAGGATCGCGTGTTGGAAATGTCAAAGAAACAATGCAACAGGAATCTCGATTTCTCGATATGAAAAATCTCGACGTAATCTGAGTCGTCAAATAAAGATCACATATGAACCGTTGATCCGACTCCTTGTTGGAGTTTCGAGGATCATGTGTTGGAAATGTCAAAGAAATAATGCAACAGGAATCTCGATTTCTCGATATGCAAAATCTTAACGTAATCTAAGCCGTCAAATCAAGATCACATCTGAAGCGTCGATCCGACTCATGTCATCAAACCACGTCAGCTAGGAGCACGTGGCACAACCAGGTAATGACAAGTGTCAGACTGATTCAACATGTCAAGCACATGTAAGTCACAAATCAGGGTGACATGTCACAGTTATTTAACACATGTGATGTCAGTAGACTTACACCATGTCGGAGTTTTGGGGATCGAGAGTTGAACATGTCAAAGATTATTGACATCAGGAATCTCGATATCGTGATATGTGAAATCGCAATGTAATATGAGTCATCATATTAGGGTTGAATCTGAACCGTTGATTCTAGTCTTTGTCGGAGTTTCGGGGATCGAGATTTGAACATGTCGAAGATTATTGACATCAGGACTCCCAATATCACAATATGTGAAATCGCGATGTAATCTGAGCTCTCAGATTAAGGTTGAATCTAGACCGTTGATTCCATCCCTTGTCGGAGTTTCGAGGATTGAGAGTTGGACATGTCAAATATTATTGACATCAGGAATTCTGATATCGCGATATGTGAAATTGCGATGTAATCTGAATTGTCAGATCAAGATATGATCTGGATCATTGATTCAACTTCCTTACAATATTTCATGGATCGGGATTTGTAAGTAACAAGAACATTGAACATCAGGAATGCCGAAAAGTCGAAACCCAATTTAAAGGCAAGATTAATAAAGTTCATCCAATGGTGTGGATAAATGGGAATATGATCGAAAGGTTATTGTTATCTCTCACAGTTAACCCCTCAGTTATGAATCTGTTAGTGAAATGGACTAATGATTGCAAATCAGTTAGCGTTTTAGTTGGCATTTCAGTTGCTCGGACAGTTGTCTTTCTTTTGCCTAAGGAGTTGGGAAGTTGAAATACGTCAGTTGGGTTTGAAAATAATTGTAAATCAGTTGATGTTTGGAGTTGAGATAAGAATAAACTCCTCTTTGAGGCTCTTGTTACACCTTCTATTCTTTATGGATGTGAAGATTGGGGCTGTAGTATCTCTCATGAATCCTAGAGAAAGATAGAGCAAATACAAAAAAAAATTATAACCTATAATCTAAAAATTAAAGGAAATACGTCCTATCCCATCCTCCTCATAGAAACAAGCCTCTCCCCCATTGAGAGCATGGCTGTGACTAGATACCTAATGTATAAGAACAAGTTAAACAACATGGAAGATAAGAGGCTACCTAAAATTGATTCAAAATCAGTCATAACAACCATCGACTCAAGAGAGGATGGAATAAATACGCCCGGTCTTGGCTAAACTATTGGGGAATCATGGAAGAAACCATTTTGCAGAATAAAGATACTATTAAAAAAAATGTTAAATTAAAATTCAAGGAAAAAATGTGGTGTGATAAAGAGTTAGAGGAAAAAATAAAATTAAGGTATTATAAAGATGTAATCAACCCTAATCTAGATGATCAAAATTATCTATAAGTTTTTCCAAGTGTAAAGAAATAAATAAACATTGCTAAGATAAGAACAAATTCTCACGAGCTCCATAGTGAAATTGGGCGTTGGTCAATTCGCAAAACGCCATGGGATGAAAGAGTGTGTCACCTTTGTGACACTAAGAAGGTTGAAGATGAAAAACACCTTCTCTTAGATTCTCTAACCTATATCCATATTAGATATCATTTTCAAAATATTGATCACACCCTTCCTAACCTATTAACTCAACAAAAGTATGGTGATCTTGGAAAGCTTCTCTTAATGCTTTTTGAGCATAGAAACACAAATTCTAAAGAATCACAAGTAATCACTTACCCTCTTAAGGTCCGATAGACCAATTAGGTCTTAGTGGACGTTAATCATTATCATCATCATGAAATATATTGAGTTAAAAAATAATTAGGAAAAAAAAAGTATTAAATAAATTGTATTAAAACCATAATTAGAAGAAAGAAATATGAGTTTACCTAAACAAGGATAGAAATAAATAGAATTAAGCTCAGGGAAGAAGCTGATTAAGCTTGGGAGAAGGTGAAAAATCTCCAAAATCGTTAATGATAGAATTTGTTACAACCTCAATAAGCTTCGTTTTTTTTTAATATTTTATATTTCTAAAAAGTTAATTTTTACTGAAACTTAATCAAATCAACAAGTTTCATCATTTAAAATAAATAAAATAACAACTTTTAAATTTTTATTTTTTTTTAAATTAAATTTAATATATATATTTTGTTAAATATTAAAATAACTTAAATAATTAAAAAAATAAACTTAAACTCAAGTTTGCTTGACATGGAACCATTGGCTATATACCTATATATCTACTCGAGGGACGTACAATAACGATATAAATCTATTTTCCTATTAAAAAAAAGCTTCTTTCTTTAATTTAATTTGAGCTTTAATTTAATTTAATAGATTAAAGTGAAATCTAAATATCATTATTAATTTTACATGTGACACACCCCTAGAGTAAATACAATTTCTTGAATACTCTCAAAATGATATATGTACTTATTATGGAAAACCAATCCATCTTTAAACGAAGAGGAAACAAAAGAATATATTCTATAATGTCAAATATAAGGTTAGGTGGAATAAAAGAAAATATAGGAATCTATAAATATTGTTATGGCTATAAATTTTTATTAATATTTTTGTTAAAATTTCATAAATGTATTATGGGTTAAAAAAAAGTAAAAAGTATATTTCTTAAATTTGATGATGATTTTAACAATGTTATAAAATTTATTAAAGTAAGGAACAAGGTAGGAATTTCAAAACTAAAACTCAAACTGGTTATAAAACTAAATGGACTAAGGAGACTACCTACGGGAACGCCCACCTAGGGAACACAAGTCAATCACCTAGGTGCAACACTTCTTCACCTTTTGATGATGAATTAAATATATGTAAAATAAATGGTTCCCTTGGTATATAAGGTGAACCGAGACTAAAATAAAACATTCTTACCTTTTCTTCTGAAGCTATGTGTCTTGGTTGTTTTCTTTTCTGAGTTTGCATTTTACATTCACGACAATTTCATTTTTAGGGTTTTATGAAGATTAACTAGTGCACCTTCCTTCATGGTTGCCTCGCGGTGACTCTGTTTTGCATGCTTCCACCACTGAGAGAAAGCTTATCTCATTAGCTGTACACTCTCTCAAGGAGTAAATCATTTCCTTCGAGTTTTCTAAGACATAAGGGAGGGCGCACCAACTTGAGTTTGCGCCCTTCCTAGTTTCTTCTTTGTGGGAATGAAGTGAGTGTGCCCTCTTCCATGGCCTCATTAGGATTCTCCCACTAATTCGCAGAGGTCACTTTGAGATCACCAAAACCTCTTGGCCACTCTCAGATCAGCCTGGTCTGGATCCCCATTTGCTTGGTCACCCAAACTAATGGTGCATCCGTATTCATATTTGCGCCCTTGAGGAGATTTTTTGGTCAAAAGTTGAGCTATGGATTGTGTGGTCACGTTCTCCTGTAGATCACCTTCTTGGGAAGATAAATTGGTATCAGAGCCTCAATATCCATCGAAAATATTTCGATCTTCAAGATTGAGTCAATTTCTTTTGGGGGTTTTCATTAAATAATCCAGAGTTTTCCCATTCCAGGGTTTCCCTTTTATGCGAGAAGATACACAGATATCATAAGCCCCTAGGGCGCCCACATCTCCATTTCTAGAGAGAGGAGCTTTATAGATCTAAAACAATACATATCTTTCCCTCTAGACCAGTTCAAACTCCGTTGCCTCAGGGTTTTGAGTCCTTTGTTCCCAAAACAGAGTCTCCTTTGTTCAACATTGCAACCTAGGGGCACCTTTTCTCTTCAACCGACCTCACAGTGACTCCACAGAAATATCCTTTGGCAATCGACTCAGATTCCAACACATCAAATCCCATCCAATCTCTTGCCTCCATTCTCAATGAGCTGCTCAGAATGCAACAACAAAACAATCCAGATCCATTATGGTTGGACACTCGAATACAAATACACAAGTTTGCTAGGAAAACGAATGGTGAAATGGTGGATTCTTGGATCCATAGCCTATCCACCTATTTCAATACATTTCTAGGCCTTACCGAGGAAAGAAAAGTCCAGATTGTCGCCTTGCAATTAGTTGGATTGTCACAAACTTTGTGGGTATACAAAGCAAGAGAAGACCACAATTGTGATAGAGATTGGGGATGTTCCAAAATCCTCTATTTCGCAACCCATCAAAAACTACGCTCAACTTTACGAAGCTTTGAGAAATCTATTCTACCCACCTGGGTATGTGCAATCCTTATGGATCAAATGGAACCAACTTCAACAACTCCCATCACAAGGAGTGAAAGGCTACATAGACTTCTTATGCAATATGTGCCTCTTACTTCATGTTGTAGATCCGAAAGAGGTACTCATATTAAAATTTATGGTTGGTTTATTAATTCAATTATGTCGAGAAGTAGAGCTATTTGAAAATCCAACTTTAGATAAAACATTTCAGATATCTTTGGCTATAGAAAGGAAAATCGCTCCTATAGGTCTTATCCCTTAGTCCCACCCTTACACCAACCCCCCTGCCTCTCAACCATCCATCCCCCATCCCTTATCCCTATTTCCAACTTCTTGGACTCAAAAACCCACACCCAATACAACTACAAGGACACCTTGGTGCGCATTCCACAAAACTACTTCACACAATTTATTAGATTGTCAAATCCTCCAAAATCTAAAAGCCAATAAAACTGTACTCACTGAGCTCATTGTGCCTTCCCAATTAGAAGATATCAAAGAAATTCCTATGGACAATCCCATAGAAGTAGATCCCTCATTGATTCTAATGAACCAGGAATATTTGAACGCATCCACCCAACCCCTCTTCACCCATAACTGCCAAATCAAAAACACCTTGGCTTTACTAATTATGGACAATGGAAGCCAAAAAAAAATTGGTGTCTCAACCCCTTGTGAACCATCTTAATCTTTTCACCACTCCACATCCGCAACCCTATCAGCTTGGATGGCTCCAAAAGGATGGCCCTCACCTCCTAGTTTCCAAGCATTGTCTAGTCAATTTCTCCATAGGCCAATTCAAAGATACTATCATTTTTTATGTCTCCCCCTTGGATTGTGCGGATTTTCTACTCGGTATCACATACCAAACCCAAGGAAATGCTATCTATCTAGCCAAATCCTATTAGTACAAAATTACAAAATTAAGAGCGACCTCCCCCCTCCCGCTACACTGACCATTCCATTCATCTCATCCCCGAATGTGCCTTACCTAACGCCCCTACTTACTGGTTGGACCCAACAGAAATAGAGGAAATGGAAAGACAACTGACCAACCTCATCAACTCTGGCCACACCCAACTTTCATATTCTCCCTGTGCTTTTTCCACCTTTGTCATCCCTAAACAAGATACCTCAGAATTTCTCCTTCTCATTGATTACCAAGCCTTGAACAAAGGCACAATAAAAAAATATTACCCCCTTCCCTGGATTGAGGAACTACTTGACACCCTCCAAGGAGCTAAGTTGGCTACCATCAATTTCGAATGAACCCAGATGATGTTTGAAAAACAGTGTTCAAGACCAAATTTGGTCTTTTTGAGTGAAAAGTCATGGCTTTCTGTCTCACCCGCACCCCAGCCACTTTCATGAGGCTCATCAATGACATCTTCAGAGAACATTTGGGTCAATTTGTGGTCATCTACTTAGATGAAATTCTCATCTTTAGTCGGACATGGGACACTCACATGTAACAGGTCCGACAATTTCTCTAAATTATCCAAGGACACAAGTTGCAAATCAAAGAGAAGAAATCATATTTTGGTCAGAATTTAGTCCCCTATCTTAGCTTTGTGGTCATCTCAGAGGGTATTTAACCATATCCAACTCCCATCCAAGCATTGAAACAATGTCCTCTACCTTCTTCACCTAAGGAGTTGAAAATCTTTTTGGGTGGCATAAATTTATATCGTAAGTTCATTCACTCTTTTTCAAATCTTGCTCAAGCTTTGCATCAACTCTCAAATAATTCTTCTACATTCATCTAGACCAAAGAATAAACTACTCACTTTGATTATCTCAAACACTCTCTCCGCAGTATTCAACATGTGTCAATCCACATGTGATGTCAGCAGATGGACACCACTTCAGAGTTTCGAGGATCGCGTGTTGGAAATGTCAAAGAAACAATGCAACAGGAATCCTGATTTGTCGATATGAAAAATCCCAATGTAATCTGAGTTGTCAAATCAAGATCACATATGAACCATTGATCCAACTCCCTGTTGGAGTTTCGAGGATCATGTGTTGGAAATGTCAAAGAAATAATGCAACAGGAATCCCGATTTCTCGATATGCAAAATCCCGATGTAATTTGAGCCGTCAAATCATGATCACATCTGAAGCGTCAATCCGACTCACGTCAGCAAACCATGTCAACTAGGAACACATGGCACAACCAGGTAATGACAAGTGTCAGACTGATTCAACATGCCAAGACAATGTAAGTCACGAATCAGGGTGACACGTCGCAGTTATTTAGCACATGTGACGTCAGCAGACTTACACCATGTCGGAGTTTCGGGGATCGAGTGTTGAACATGTCAAAAATTATTGACATCAGGATTCCTGTTGCATTGTTTCTTTGACATTTCCAACACGCGATCCTCGAAACTCTGAAGTGGTGTCCATCTGCTGACNCAATGTAATCCGAGTCGTTAGATTAAGGTTGAATCTGAACCGTTGATTCCAGTCTTTGTCGTAGTTTCGAGGATCGAGAGTTGAACATGTCAAAGATTATTGACATAAGGAATCTCGATATCGCAATATGTGAAATCGTGGTGTAATCTGAGCTGTCAGATTAAGGTTGAATCTAGACCGTTGATTCCAGCCCTTGTCAGAGTTTCGGGGATCGAGAGTTGGACATGTCAAATATTATTGACATCGGGAATTTTGATATTGCGATATGTAAAATCGCGATCTAATCTGAATTGTCAGATCAAGATATGATCTGGATCGTTGATTCAACTTCCTTACGGGATTTCATGGATTGGGATTTGCAAGTAACAAGAACATTGAACATCAGGAATGCCGAAATGCCGAAACCCAATTTAAAGGCAAGATTAATAAAGTTCATCAACGGTGTGGATAAATGGGAATATGATCGAAAGGTTATTGTTCTCTCTCAAATTTAACCCCTCAGTTACGAATCTGTTAGTGAAATGGACTAATGATTGCAAATCAGTTAGCGTTTTAGTTGGCATTTCATTTTCTCGGAAAGTTGTCTTTCTTTTGACTAAGGAGTTGGGAAGTTGAAATACGTCAGTTGGGCTTGAAAATAATTGTAAATCAGTTAATATTTGGAGTTGAGATAAGAATAAACTCCTCTTTGAGGCTCTTGTTACACCTTCTATTCTTTATGGACGTGAAGTCTGGGTCTGTAGTATCTCTCATGAATCCTGGAGAAAGATAGAGCAAATACAAAAGAATTTTATAACCTATAATCTAAAAATTAAATGAAATACGTCCTATCCCATCCTCCTCATAGTAACAAGCCTCTCCCCCATTAAGAGCATGGCTATGACTAGATACCTAATGTATAAGAACAAGTTAAACAACATGGAAGACAAGAGGCTACCTAAAATTGATTCAAAATCAGTCATAACAACCATCGACTCAAGAGAGGATGGCATAAAGACGCTTGGTCTTGGCTAAACTATTGGGGAATCATGGAAGAAACCATTTTGTAGAATAAAGATACTATTAAAAAAATGTTAAATCAAAATTCAAGGAAAAAATGTTGTGTGATAAAGAGTTAGAGGAAAAAATAAAATTAAGGTATTATAAAAATGTAATCAACCCTAATCTAGAAGATCAAAATTATCTATATGTTTTTCCATGTGTAAAGAAATAAATAAACATTACTAAGATAAGAAAAAATTCTCACGAGCTCCATAGTGAAATTGGGCATTGGTCAATTCGTAAAGCACCATGGGATGAAAGAGTGTGTCACCTTTGTGACACTAAGAAGGTTGAAGATGAAAAACACCTTCTCTTAGATTCTCTAACCTATATCCATATTAGATCTCATTTTCAAAATATTGATCACACCCTTCCTAACCTCTTAACTCAACAAAAGTATGGTTATCTTGGAAAGCTTCTCTTAATGCTTTTTGAGCACAAAAACAAAAATTCTAAAGAATCACAACTAATCACTTACCCTCTTAAAGTCCGATAGACCAATTAGGTCTTAGTGGACGTTAATCATTATCATCATCATCAAATATATTGAGTTAAAAAATAATTAGAAAAAAAAAATATTAAATAAATTGGATTAAAACCATAATTAGAAGAAAGAAATATGAGTTTACCTAAACAAGGATAGAAATAAATAGAATTAAGCTCAAGGAAGAAGCTGATTGAGCTTGGGAGAAGGTGAAAAATCTCCAAAATCGTTAATGGTAGAATTTGTTACATCAAGTTTCAAATCAACAAGTTTCATCATTTAAAATAAATAAAATAACAACTTTTAAATTTTTATTTTTATTTTAAATTAAATTTAATATATAAATTTTGTTAAATATTAAAATAACTTAAATATTTAAAAAAATAAACTTAAACTCAAGTTTTCTTGACATGGAACCAATGGCTATATACCAATATATCTACTCGAGGGACGTACAATAACGAAATAAATCTATTTTCCTATAAATAAAAAGCTTCTTACTTTAATTTAATTTGAGCTTTAATTTAATTTAATAGATTAAAGTGAAATCTAAATATCATTATTAATTTTACATGTGACACACCCCTAGAGTAAATACAATTTCTTGAATACTCTCAAAATGATATATATACTTATTATGGAAAACCATTCCATCTTTAAAAGAAGAGGAAACAAAAGAATATATTCTATAATGTCAAATATAATGTTAGGTGGAATCTATAAATATTGTTATGGCTATAAATTTCTATTAAATTTTTTGTTAAAATCTCATAAATGTATTATGGGTTAAAAAAAAGTAAAAAGTATATTTCTTAAATTTGATGATGATTTTAACAATGTTATAAAATTTATTAAAGTAACGAACAAGCTAGGAATTTCAAAACTAAAACTCAAACTGGTTATAAAACTAAATGGACCAAGGAGACTACCTACAGGAACGCCCACCTAGGACACACAAGTCAATCACCTAGGTGCAACACTTCTTCACCTTTTGATGATGAATTAAATATATGTAAAATAAATGGTTCCCTTGGTATATAAGGTGAACCGAGACTAAAATAAAACATTCTTACCTTTTCTTCTGAAGCTATGTGTCTTGCTTGTTTTCTTTTCTGAGTTTTCATTTTACATTCACGACAATTTCATTTTTAGGGTTCTATGAAGATTAACTAGTGCACCTTCCTTCATTGTTTCCTTGTGGTGACTCTGTTTTCCATGCTTCCACCACTGAGAGCAAGCTTATCTCATTAGCTAGCCACTCTCTCAAGGAGTAAATCATTTCCTTCGAGTTTTCTAAGGCATAAGTGAGGGAACACCAACTCGAGTTTGCGACCTTCATGGTTTCTTCTTTGTGGGAATGAAGTGAGTGTGCCCTCTTCCATGGCCTGATTGGGATTCTCCCACTAATCCCCAGAGGTCACTCTGAGATCACCAAAACCTCTTGGCCATTCTCAGATCACCCTAGTCTGGATCCCCATCTGCTTGGTCACCCAAACTAATGGTGCATCCCTATTCAGATTTGCGCCCTTGAGGAGATTTTTTGGTCAGAAATTGAGCTATGGATTGTGTGTTCATGTTCTCCTATAGATATCCTTCTCGGGAAAATAAATTTGTATAAGAGCCTCAATATCCATCGAAAATATTTCGATCTTCAAGATTGAGTCAATTTCTTTTGGGGGTTTTCATGAAATGATCCAGAGTTTTCCCATTCTAGGGTTTCCATTTTATGCAAGAAGATACACAGATATCATAAGCCCAAAGGGTGTCCACATCTCCATTTCTAGAGAGAGGAGCTCCATAGATCTAAAACAATACAGATTTTTCCCTCTAGACCAGTTCAAACACCATTGCCTGAGGGTTTTGAGTCCTTTATTCCCAAAACAGAGTCTCCTCTGTTCAACATTGCAACCTAGGGGTGCCTTTTCTCTTCAACCGATCTCACAATGACTCCACAGAAATATCCTTTGGCAATCGACTCAGATTACAACACATCAAATCCCATCCAAGATCTTGCCTCCATCCTCAATGAGCTGCTCAGAATGCAACAACAAAACAATCCATATCCATTCTGGTTGGACACTCGAATCCAAATACACAATTTTGCTAGGCAAACGAATGGTGAAATGGTGGATTCTTGGATCCGTAGCCTATCCACCTATTTCAATACATTTCCAGGCCTTACCGAGGAAAGAAAAGTCCAGATTGTCACCTTGCAATTAGAAATACTGGCACAAACTTTGTGGGATACAGAGCAAGAGAAGACCACAATTGTGATAGAGATTGGGGATATTCCAAAATCCTCTATTTCGCAACCCATCAAAACCTACGCTCAACTTTACGAAGCCTTGAGAAATCGCTTCTACCCACCTTGGTATGTGCAATCCTTATGGATCAAATGGAACCAACTTCAACAACTCCCTTCACAAGGAGTGAAAGGATACATAGACTTATTATGCAATATGTGCCTCTTACTTCATGTTTTATATCCAAAAGAGGTACTCATATTAAAATTTATGGTTGGTTTATTAATTCAATTATGTTGAGAATTAGAGCTATTTGAAAATCAAACTTTAGATAAAACATTCCAGATATCTTTGGCTATATAAAGGAAAGTCGCTCCTAGAGGTCTTATTCCTTAGTCCCACCCTTACACCAACCCCCTCGCCTCTCAACCATCCAGCTCCCATCCCTCAGCCCGCTTTCCACCTTCTCGGACTCAAAACCCCACACCCAATACAGGTACAAGTACACCTTATTGCTCATTCCACAAAACTACTTCACACAATTCATTAGATTGTCAAATCCTCCAAAATCTAAAAGCCAACAAAAATCTACTCACTGATCTCATTGCACCTTCCCAATTAGAAGATAGTGAAGAAATTCCTGTGGACAATCCCATAGAAGTAGATCCCTCATTGATTCTAATGACCCAGGAAGATTCGAACGCATCCACCCAACCCCTCTTCACCCACAACTGCCAAATCAAAAACACCTTGGATTTACTGATTATGGACAATGGAAGCCAAAAACATTTGGTGTCTCAAGCCCTTGTGAACCATCTTAATCTTTTGACCACTCCACATATGCAACCCTATCAACTTGCATGGGTCCAAAAGGATGGCCCTCACCTCCTAGTTTCCAAGCATTGTCTATTCAATTTCTCCATAGGCCAATTCAAAGATACTATCCTTTGTGATGTCTACCCCTTCGATTGTGCGGATTTGCTACTCGGTATCCCATACAAAACCCAAAGAAATGCTATCTATCTAGCCAAATCCTATCAATACAAAATTACAAATTAAGAGCGACTTCCCCCGTCCCGCCACACTGACCATTCCATTCATCTCATCCCCAAATGTGCCTTACCTAACGCCCCTACTTACTTGTTGGCCCCAATAGAAATAGAGGAAATGGAAAGACAACTGACCGACCTTATCAACTCTGGCCACACCCAACTTTCATATTCTCCCTGTTCTTTTTCCGCCTTTGTCATCCCTAAACAAGATACCTCAGAATTGCTCCTTGTCACTGATTACCAAGCGTTAAACAAAGGCACAATAAAAAACCGTTACCCCCTTCCCTGGATTGAGGAACTACTTGAAACCCTCCAAGGAGATAAGTGGTTTACTAAATTGGATTTTCAATCGGCTACCATCAATTTCGAATGAACCCAGATGATGTTTCAAAAAGAGTGTTCAAGACCAAGTTTTGTCTTTTTGAGTGGAAAGTCATGCCTTTCGGTCTCACCTGCACCCCAGCCACTTTCATGAGGCTCATCAATGACATATTCCGAGCACATTTGGGTCGATTTGTGGTCATCTACTTAGATGAAATTCTCATCTTCAGTCAGACATGGGAAACTCACATGTAACATGTCCGACAAGTTCTCTAAATTATCCAAGGACACAAGTTACAAATCAAAGAGAAGAAATCATATTTTGGTCAGAATTCAGTCCCCTATCTTAGCTTTGTGGTCATCTTAGAGGGTATTTAACCATGTCCAACTCCCATACAAGCATTGAAATGATGGCGCCTACCTTCTTCACCTAAGGAGTTGAAAATATTTTTGGGTGGCATATATTTATATCGTAAGTTCATTCACTCTTTTTCAAATCTTGCTCGAGCTTTGCATCCTCTCAAATAATTCTTCTACATTCATCTAGACCAAAGAATAAACTACTCACTTTGCTTATCTCAAAGACTCTCTCTACTCATCCCTTGTTTTACATCTGCCAGACCTCTCCCAACCCTTTGAGATTAAGTCTGAAACCTCACAATGTGCTATTGGTGTCATACTTAAATAGGGAGGACACCCCATTTCTTACCACTTTGAAACCCTATCCGAGGCAAAGAAAAATTATATTTCCTATGATAAGGAATTTTATAGTCTAGTGCAAGCACTCAAACAATGGAGGAATTATTTATTGGTTAAAGAAACCATTATGCACATCGACCACTACCCTTTGATTTTCACCAATTCTCAATCGAAGATTCAGGAACAAAGCCACCTTAAATGGGCCTGCTACATTCAATGATTTCACTTAGTCATCAAATACAAGAAAGGAACTTCTAATAAAATGAATGATTTGATAAGTCGACCTCCCACTCTAGTTCTTTCCATTCTAGAAGTACGTTGTGCTACTTATGACACATGGAAAGATCAGTATGCTACTGACACCAACTTTTGAGAGATTTGGGAAGCTTTACAAAGCCCCACAGTGATCAATTAGACCCCCTTCCTAGACTACACTATTCGAGATGGGTGGCTATATAAGTTGAATTTGCTATGCATTCCACACTCAGAATATCACATCTTGCTTATCAAGGAAGCACATGCTTCAGCCTATGGGGGCCACTTCAGGACCACAAAGACCAGCCAACATCTGCAACACCATTTTCATTAGCCTTCCATGCAGCCTCTGCTGGCAAATATTTAACAGACAACGAATGCTTGTCATTGATGGCAAGTACAGAAGTAATGATGGCTTAAGTACAACAACGATGATCAACAGGAAAAGAGAAGATAAGTTAAGGAAGATCGAATAATCAAAGGAAACGCAAAATTGACAAAATGATCGAAGGCTTGAGAAGCATTTCTGATCTTTGGATCCCATCCAAAATTCCGGACAGCATGAGGGCTGTCAGATCTGAATAAAGACAAGAAGAGTTCTTTGAAGAGGAGGATAGATCTCAGGCGTCATATCTGAGTGCAGGGTTTGACCACCATTGGATCGAGGAAAACCTGCACGATCTTTAAAAGTGCAAGGAGTAGAGGGCTTACAAATCCCGAAAGTAGGAGGATCGTCCATCTCAGGGGGTTATGTGGACCGTTGATCCAAGACCATTTTGGGGTTTCGAGGATCGAGTGTTGGAGATGTCAAAGAATATTGACATCAAGAATCTCGAAATTGCGATGTGTGAAATCTCGACTGAATCTGAACTGTCAGATCAAGATGTGATCTAGACCGTCGACCTGACTCACATCAGCAGACCATATCAGCTAGGAACATGTGGAACAACCAGGTAATGACAAGTGTCAGACTGATTCAACATTTTAGGCACATGTAGTTCATGAATCAGAGTGACACATGGATGTATTCAACACATGTCAATCCATGTGTGACGTCTGCAGATGGACACCACTTCAGAGTTTCAAGGATCGCGTGTTGGAAATGTCAAAGAAACAATGCAACAAGAATCTTGATTTCTCAATATGCAAAATCCCGACGTAATCTCAGCCGTCAAATCAAGATCACATATGAACCATTGATCTGACTCCCTATCGGAGTTTCGAGGATCGCGTGTTGGAAATTTCAAAGAAATAATGAAACAGGAATCCTGATTTCTCGATATGAAAAATCCCTACGTAATCTAAGCCGTCAAATCAAGATCACATCTGAAGCGTCGATCCAACTCACGTCAGCAAACCACGTCAGCTAGGAACACGTGGCACAACCAGGTAATGAAAAGTGTCATACTAATTCAACATGTCAAGCACATGTAAGTCATGAATCAGGGTGACATGTGGTAGTTATTTAGCACATGTGACGTCAGCAGACTTACACCATGTCAGAGTTTTGGGGATCGAGAGTTGAACATGTCAAATATTATTTACATCAGGAATCCCGATATCATGATATGTGAAATCGCGATGTAATCTAAGTTGTCAGATTAAGGTTGAATCTCGACCGTTGATTCCAGTCTTTGTCGGAGTTTCGGGGATCGAGAGTTGAACTTGTCAAAGATTATTGACATTAGAAATCCATATATATCGATATGTGAAATCATGATGTAATATGAGCTGTCAGATTAAGGTTGAATCTGGATAGTTGATTCCATCCCTTGTCAGAGTTTTGGGGATCGAGAGTTGGACATGTCAAAAATTATTGACATCAGGAATTCTGATATCACGATATGTGAAATCGCGATGTAATCTGAATTTTCAGATCAAGATATGATCTGGATCGTTGATTCAACTTCTTTACGGTATTTCATGGATCGGTATTTGTAGGTAACAAGAACATTGAACATCAAGAATGTCGAAATGTCGAAACCCAATTTAAAGGAAAGATTAATAAAGTTCATCCAACGGTGTGGATAAATGGGAATATGATCGAAAGGTTATTGTTCACTCTCGCAGTTAACCCCTCAGTTATGAATCTGTTATTGAAATGGACTCATGATTGCAAATCAGTTAGCGCTTCAGTTGGCATTTCAGTTGCTCGGACAATTGTCTTTTTTTTTCCTAAGGAGTTGGGAAGTTGAACGATCATGTAGTTGTGTATAAAAGAAAATGAGATAGATTGTGTAGGGTTGGTTGTTCTAGATGAAAAATGAATGAAACAATAAGAAAGGGAAAATGAGAGGATGCATAGCATGAGACTTAGAAAATGTGCAGAGTGAGATGAAACACAGAGCAGAAGTAGAGCAGAACGACAGAAAGAGTAAAAGCATGGAAGAGTGACAGAAAGAGAAGAAGCAGAGCAGAATGATAGAAAGAGAAAAAGCAGAGCAAAATGAAAAAACAAGTTGAAGAAGAGTAGAATGAGAGAATGAGTTGATGCAGAGCATACTCGCTGAACAGATAGAGGAAGAGAATAGCAACAGAACAATGTGTAGAAGACCAGATTTACAGAACAAAGAAAGATTGGTAAGAACTTATTTATATGTAAAGTTGACTATTTATTTAGCCATTCATGTTCTAGAGAGGTTAGGAGGTGCTAGGGAGGATTGTTTTCCTCAGAAGTTCAAGTGGGTGCTTGAACACAGGGAGCTGTAGCTTCCATATGGTTGCAACCAGAGAAACCAGGGTGGCAGGGTGGTGCAAGGGAGAACAAGTGTTCTCTGCTATACAGGTTGGAGCCCATGTAACTAGAAGTTGGTGCTTCCATCCAGTTGGTGGTGGAACATTCAGGAAGTTGATGCTTCCATCTAGGTGGTGCTGGTATATTCAAGGAGTTGGTGCTTCCTTATAGTGGGTGCTAGAGAAACCAGAGAGTTGGTGCTCTCAAATAAGTTGCAGCTTGTAAAACAGAGGTAGCCAGCTCACATTGAGTTGGTTTTCAATTATAGATGATGTACAGAACCTAAAATACTGCCTATCATTTCGAAGAAGAAGAGGTTTTCTCCCTTTATGGGTTTCCTCGTGAAAATCTGTCTCTGTGTATACCTTATGTGTGACTGATTCTTTTTACTTTNATGATTGGTAAGAACTGATTTATATGTAAAGTTGACTATTTATTTAGCCATTCATGTTCTAGGGAGGTTAGGAGGTGCTAGGGAGGATTGTTGTCCTCAGAAGTTCAAGTGGGTGCTTGAACACAGGGAGCTGTAGCTTCCATCTGGTTGCAACCAGAGAAACCAGGGTGGCAGGGTGGTGCAAGGGAGAACAAGTGTTCTCTTCTATACAGGTTGGAGCCCGTGTAACTGGAAGTTGGTGCTTCCATCCAGTTGGTGGTGGAACATTCAGGAAGTTGGTGCTTCCATCTAGGTGGTGCTGGTATATTCAAGGAGTTGGTGCTTCCTTATAGTGGGTGCTAGAGAAACGAGAGAGTTGGTGCTCTCAAACAAGTTGCATCTTGTAAAACAGAGGTAGCCGCCTCACGTTGAGTTGGTTTTCAATTATAGATGATGTACAGAACCTAAAACACTGCCTATCATTTCGAAGAAGAAGAGGTTTTCTCCCTTTATGGGTTTCCTCATGAAAATCTGTCTCTGTGTATACCTTATGTGTGACTGATTCTTTTTACTTTTACTGTCCATATGTTGTATAATGTTGGTGATCACTTG